>JAOUZG010020001.1:1525271-1535989 GCA_026289955.1 Argiope argentata
ATATATATATAGCAGAATTTGATATACTCTTCTTTTAATATCCAGTAATTCTTTGAATTCAATCTTTCAAAATAACTATAATATTTAGAAAATAAGTATAAAATTTAGGAAAAAAAACCACCACATTGTGCAAAAACATTTCCTGAATAAATCAAAAGAAAAAAGATTTATAAGCATAAATATAAATGTAAATGTTTACAAAAGCCTACATATTTAAAATAGATAAGAACCCCCCTCCCCCCAAAAAAAGGAATTTCTGAAAACAGCGGGTTTGATTTCGTCAATTACACATCATTTCATACGTAAGGTTATGAGTTTTAAATATATTAACAATGTCTTGCACCATCCTAAATTTTCGAAAGCTAAAACACGCTGTTTCATTGTACTTTTCATATAATGAAAAATCACGTTAGACCTCACCACCCCAAGCTAAGAACCAATTTTTTTTTCATTAGTAAACTCTTGACATCTAGATAGTAATTTATTATTGGGCATCTGCCACTTCACCTCTTTGAAAAATTTAGTAAAATGGAGCTTTGACAAAATTTTTAACTTCAATATCTGGGCAGAATTTGTTATATTATCTTTCTACTTATTTTTCCCTTTACGTATATAGCTAACCAATAAAATTCTCTCTATTATTGTACAAACATAATGTGAAATAATACGCTTATTCATATAATAAGAAATAGTTAATCAAAATTGATTGACATTACTATATTAATTTATTTAATATGGTGGGCGACCAATTGATCAGAGTTGACTAGTAAAGTCATTAAAATAAATTAAATATAGACGACTACCACATGATGAGTTCAATGGCATTTCGCAAAATTTTATGTAATCAAAAACTGCTATAATGTAAAAAAGAATCGAGAACATAACATGAGCAATAATTTGCAATTAACCAAGCATATACGAATCTAAAGATAACCACAAACTGTATATAAAAGAACAACGCCCTTTAATCTGATTAATCATCAATATTAAATAAAGTGTCGAAGAGTGTTGTCATTTAATCAGTTCATATTTTTCTTATTATGACCTACATACTATAACTTTTAACATAGAGAACTATTGCATATTATTAGAAAAATAAATAAAATAAAATAAATTCCAAAGTTTATGGGAAATAAACAAGTCGCTAAAGGCGGCAATTTTTATATTTTAAAAAAACTGTCCTATCTTATATCTACATCTGGCCCATAATAAAATTCAGATCAATTCTGTCAAAGATATTTTTGATGTATTGTGCTTGATTCGTTTCTTATTGATGGCCAATTTCTTCGCGTTTGATTTCTACTTCAATTATTACACTCTAAAAACTCTCCACAAAAGATTCAAGATAGCACTTTCTTTTTTCTTTTCGGTTTCCAAAATGGGCCATTCCGCACTTTGCTTTCAAGCGATTTGATACATTTCTTTTCTTCTTTCAATACGGAAGGAGAGTATTATTTCTTTATTTTTTTATATTATTTCTTTTCTTAATACCATCAACTTCTGATTGCTCTACTTTGAAAATGATTTATTTAGACAACTTCATTTCTGTGAGATGTTCGTTTCAATGGACATCATCTTACATCTCGATTAGCTCTAAATAGAAAGGTCGTTTCTCTTCAAAGACTTGAATAAAAAGAATGCTAGATGGGGAAATTATCTCAATAATAGAGCTTTAGAATGTACATATAAATTCTTATTATCAACATGTCCTTTAGAGGCATAATTAAAATAAATTTTTGATTAGATTGATCTGATTCAAACCAGTTGCAGTTGCAAATCGTATTGCATGTGCCTTTTATTCAGTTTTTGTACTACATTCAATTCAAGGTGCAGTTTTGAAAGAAATCAATTAAAGCGCAGCAGTTGCTGAGAATTAAATAGATATGTTTTATCATACGTGAAGACACTAAGGTCAACATAAAAATACTAAGGATCAGTGCATATTTGGAGATTTCTTGTTTGTTCAGGGAAAATTTTGAATTGATGTATAGTTGGATACATTTACATTGCAAATTTGTAAGATATATAATGTTTTCGTTTAACTAAATATTTATTATTGCGCGGACTTTTTTTTTCTTCATTTTATTAACATCCAATACAAATTACAGTTTTAAATCATATTTATTCTTTTCAAAATGTTTTAGGCTATCCCTTTAGTCCTTTATTCAGTATTTACGTTATGGTAGCTATTATTTCATGAAATAATTAGGTATTCTATAAAATAACTGCTTTCTATTTCGTATGAATCATTACTTATTTTATAAAATAATGAGCAATTCATAAATATAATATTTCGAATAGTTTATTTTAGCTTAGTTATAGTAACATCCAGTTTTAAAGTAACATTATTGCTATCTTGGGACGGACCTCGTAATTTTGATCCGCGGTCAGATATCGACGTCGGCATCTGAGCTGGAACCCCCTTCTCCACACTACGGATGGAGTGTTGGCCGAAACATGGGCACCAGATTCGATTACACGACGGTTCTTCTGTAGTGTCGGGTAACCAACCTGAAACCCTTTGGTTCCGAAACCGGAGACCTTTCTATTCCAAATAGAAAATTATCAAGAAAAGTGAAAAGTGAAATAAATTGAATTTTATAACATAATATTTACCTTTATTTAAAGAGTTTTATAAATGGTATTGATTTTCAATTTTTTTTTTTTTCACACTGTGAGGTACAAAAAAAAATTGTGAAACGTTTCTAAACAAACAGATTTCTCGATCAAATGTGAGCAAAAATTATTCGATTTTAATTTACGAGGTTACTTATAAGAAAATTCCCCTAAATTTTAGAATTTGTGAAGGTAGTATTTAGGGATGTAAAATAATTTTGAATCTTGTATTATTCAAATATAAAAAAGAATGTAACTTTCTAAATTGTAAGTAAGGGACAAAATTCAAAACGTTTCATGGAGTTTATTCAGAAATTAAAAATATTGAATGGAATAATAGTTAACATTTTGGTTAAAAGTTAACTTTTCAATGTTGTCGTCAACCTTTACTTATTAAATTATAATGACTTAAATAAAACTTATAAAAATGTTGCAATTTTTTTTAAATCGAAAATTTAAATAATTGAAATTTTATTTTAAATACTTTGTCATTTCAAAGATATTTTTACTATTCTTCTCAATAAAAAAATTCTTTTCTATAAAATTTATGTCTCAATTAAATAAACTTATTTTCACTTGATTCTATCATTTCGAATTTCATGCTTCTTAGCATTTTGAGAGATAACCAGATAGTAAGTCATTATTTTTTAAATTTAAGTCTCAGTTTAACCTATTATCTACCTACAAAAAGAGATTTGTTCATTCGTATGTGAATTTCAATCGACAAATAAATGCAGATTTACTAAATATAAAAAATGAATACTATATTGTAAATCAAACTTTCTTTGCATCCTTTTCGAAAAGAAACAAATATGGCGATAGATGAATGAGAACCTTGGGCGTCTCGTTGAATGAGGAATAATTTCTTTGACCTTCGCACTATTTTATTACGCGTGGAGGATTTCCTAACATGATGGATGAGCAGCGGCAGGTTGTCGTCAGTGCGATTGCTGTTCAGGCAATGATAAGCGAGAAAAAAATCCGCGAATTCCTTGTCATTCAAAATCAATTGTAGTTTTGCCTAACATGGCTGAAATGTCAGCACTTGTGAGCGAACTCTTTTTTTAGTTGTTGCTTTTATTATTTGATCTTCAACTGGTGCGAAGACACAATTTAAGGCAAGGTGTACAATGGTTCATGTGGAGCTCCAGGCAGAAGATTTGGAATCAGTTATACGCCTTTTTTTTAAAAAAAGAAAGGATTACAGGGCGTACGATTCTCGATCTGCTGTAGTGTAGTAAATATGTAATCAATCTTTTCATGTTAGAGGTTTTAAAAATCGAAGTAAAAGAAAGTTCTTTTCGCTTTAAGAGATTATATTTATTTATTTATTTAAAAAAATTCGTTGCATTAGTGACCTTTACGTTTTTGAAAGAGTGAAAAGTACTATCATTCTATAGAGACTCCATTTTGCATGTCTTCATTGCAGATTATCCGAAGAAAAAAAATGGAATTATTAACCCTTTGCACTCGATGGTGCCTCTTAGGTACCATTCAAGATGGTGCGTTATTTTGACGTTTTAGTTATTTATTTAAAATTTTGATTATTGAAAATACCTACAGAAAGGTAAAATGACTAAATTCAATGTTAAACATGCACACGCACATTTGGAGCAATAAACAAGCCCTTGTATACTGAATAATTATGCATGCATGTTTCGGATATTAATATATTTGAATAAGTCAAATAAGAAGTTTAATACTAAAAATATAGATTTTTTAACCAGTTTTTACTGTAAGTCATCAATGGACAAACGCATTCTATTTTTTTATCCTACGAAGCACAAACACTTCTTATTTTCAAAGATTCAAAGTCATTCAAATAAAGTATAAATATTATACTATTTTTTTAAAAATGTTTATTTACTTATGCGTTGTTTGTTAGTCCAATTTTTGAGAAATATTTAAAGATATCCCGATTCCACATATTATAATACATTCTGGGAATGCCGTATATTTCGAATTGTAACATGTTATCGAAAATGGAAAAAGCAAAATGGAATGATTAATCTATAATATGGATTAAACTGCATATGTGCATTTTCTTATGAAGCATGAATATATGATTACAGCAATGGTAAAAAGACGGAGAAATTCAATGTTAAACATGGACACACAAATTTGGGGCAATAAACAAGCCCTTGTATATTGAGTAATTATGCATTGAATTACTTTTCCGAGTGTCCCGGAAATTAATACATTTGAATAAGTCAAATAAATGGAAGAAGTTTGATATTAAAAATATTAATTTTTTAAACCAATTTTTGCTGCAAGTCGTCAATGGACAAACGCATTCTATTTTTTTTATCCTACGAAACATGAACACTTCATATTTTCAAAGATTCAAAGTCATTCAAATAAGGTATAAATATTATACTAATTTTTTATAATGTTTATTTACTTATGCGTTGTTTGTTACGTCCAATTTTTGAGCAATATTTAAAGAGATCGCAATGCTAAATATTGTAATACATTCTGGGAATGCCGGATATTTCGAATTTTAACACCATATTTTCAAAGATTCAAAGTCATTCAAATAAGGTATAAATATTATACTAATTTTTTATAATGTTTATTTACTTATGCGTTGTTTGTTACGTCCAATTTTTGAGAAATATTTAAGGGTATCCCAGTGCCAAATATTGTATTCGAATTTTAACATGTTACCGAAAGTGTAAGAAACAGACTGAGCAAAATGGGATGATTAATATTAAAGTGCATATGTGCTCTTTCCTATGAAGAACGAATACTGGATTACAGCACGTATTAAAGTGCATACAGGCATTTTTTTATGAAGCAGGATAAACGATTACAGCGCAGATTGAAATGTATATGTGAATTTTCTTATGAAGGGCGGATATGGCATTATAGCACTGATTAAAGTGCTTATATGCATTTCCTTATTAAGCATGGATAAAGGATTACAGCATGGATTAAAGCACATATGTGCATTTTCCTATGAAACGTGGATAAAGAATTACAGTACGGATTAAAGTATATAGGCATATTCCTTATGAAATCTCTTATATTTGCCTGAAACTCTTGCATCCCAGATCTTTCATTTCATAATCAAAAACAAAAGATTATATAAGACATTTTTTATTAACTTTTCTTCTTTTAAAAACTTACGACTGAAGAACTCAGAAAAAAAAATCATGTGTTTTAAGAAACCAATCAGAAATTTCGTAAAAATTAAAACTAAAAAGGAAAGTAAGAAGGATAAGAGGGAAACGGCGAATTAGCCGTGAGAATATTTCACGTGCTCTCCACCGAATGAACAAATATATCCATTGGGGATATTGATGTCAACCCATTACAGCCTGAAATTGATCGCAGTAATAAGCAAGAGAGGAATCGATTGTTTTAAGTGGGGAGCACATACACCCTTCTCAGATGTCAACCGACCTTCAGCAAACATCACCGTTTCTCAGATGCTCTCTTTCTTGCCTTCATATATGGAATGGGAAACCGGCCATCATTATTAAATGCCTTAAAAGATATAGCCTATATCTATAGATTTTATACAGCAATAAAAAATTAAGAAAATAATATTTATTTTTCAGTAACTGGATTAGGTAATAGTGGTTAGTTTCTGCAATATAAAAAGCAGATATTTATTTATCATTTCGAATGAAATAAAATAGTTCATTCTGGAGTTATAATTAAATATTTGATTCGAAAAATAATTTGCATATAAATTTTAATGTTGCATTTTTTTTTTCAGAAAATAAATAGAAATGCTAATATACCGAAATCTAGAATTTAATTACACTCAAATCAATAAAATCAGGAAATTTAAACCCAGTTAAATTAAATTAGGGCTTTTAAATTTTTTTATATAAATATCAAGTGACCGGATTAGTATATATCCTTCAATGAGCGAGAGACGGAATTAAAATGTTAGCAATAATTCTTGGGAAAATTACAAGATTTTCAATGGGGATCATAGATTTAATTCCAATTTTGACTTGTGAAAGCTTGAAATCTGCATAACTTTACAAGGCATTTGTATTTCGTTTTAATTTCTAAACAATGATTTTCAAATTTTAAACAGATATTTTAAATGTTATTTTAGTAACTGAGTTTGAAAAAGAAAATTTTTTGGTAAAAAAATGAGTTTAAAGTTTATGTTTTTAATTTCTAGGGAGACGAAAAGATAATACTTCTTTAAAATTTTATGAATAGGAAGTATAATTATTTTTCTCTTTATACTTTTATTTTATTCATCTTCGGAAACTTTTCGTTCTTCCTTTTTTTTTTCGAAGAATTTTTACTGTGATAAGCCATCTATACAGTTAGCACCGGAAATTTAAAAAAAAATTGTCATTTAATTTGGAGGTAAATTTACCAAAACCATGACTTAACTACTATTTAAAGGATTTACAACGTTTAAGGCAAAAACTTACAGCATCTATTTCAAATCGGAAAATTTCAGTGACTCAGGATTTTCAAAATTTGCATCAATAACATCATGCCAAAATTCATGCTAAAAATATTGCAAAATAATATTCAATTTATGGTAAAGAAAACGGAATAGAAAAAATTTAATAACCTAATTAAAAAATAATGAACATTTCTTATTTATATCATTGTTTATTGATCCATTTTCAGCTGTTAATTTTTATCAAATTACCTTTAATTCCATTTTTAATTATCATGTGGATAAACCAAAAATGATTTGGAAGGTGAAGTCTTAAATAAAGTATTGAAAAAATTGTATGTACTGGTCAAGGAAGGCTTTATAACGTAGATAAAAATTTAAAATATTCTTTGCCATTGAATATATGATGCAACCAATCGGTACATGTTAAAATTAAAGAAAATTTCATTTTTCACTAAATGAGAAAGAAAAAGATCAATGCTTTTTTAGTGAACCAATAAAATGAAATCAGCCATTTATTTTCAAGGAAAATGAGGATAATGTTATTAAGAATTTCACCACTATTTAGGGACAATAAATCATATTGTAGTCTAAATTAGTTGACGTTGTGTCTGGGTCTTATAACAGAATGACAATTTATGACGCAAATTTTAAAAAAAAAAACGCCATGAACTTCCCAGAACTACAAAAGTAGCACACATTTATTTAAGTTGCTTGACCTAATTACAAATTTAATTAAGAATTTTCACTTCGGAAAATGAAATACTTTTCTAAATCTTATAGTTATTGTGCAATAAAGTTTTGTGTTGCTATTTTTGTTATTTTGGATTGAAGTCCAATTCAAACCAAGTCCAAGAGATTGAATGTCATGATAGGAAATGTAATCGCATGTAAAGTTTTATAATCATGGTAAGAATCTGGTGTTTTACTAGCATTTTCATTTGGGCTGACTAAAATAGATAATCACTCTAAAAACTTTGTCTAAATATCTAGAAGATCGTATTGTCGACAAATAAACAAAAGAAAGAATAAACACTTTAAAATGCTAGCGGAATTAGTCTCCCCAAAACTTTCTGACAAAATCTCTAACAAACTTGTCAAGCCAGTGAAGGATCTTGTATGGCATTGGTGTACAATAGTCATAAAATATTAACTTTTGGCATGCATTTATCATTTTTACTGAATCTGCCTCGTGATCCTTGACGTGTTATTTGAAGATTAATCCTTGGCATGCTATTAATATTATTAGAAAGACAAATTTTTGTCTTTTTTTTTCAACCAAATGAAACAAAAATTTGATACAAAAAAGCACTTGTAGTCAGTCACAAAATCTCATATCAAATTTGATACATTTAATGCATTTAATTTTTGATACATTTAATTCCTTTTAATTATCGCATTTACATGTACAGACAGACAGCCAACCCTTTGTTGGATTTGGCTCAAAATTTTACAGGTGTCCACGTTATAGATGCTATAACGTCTTATCTATCTTATTCTCTTGCATATGTAGTTATCGTGTTAACTTGTATTCGATCACCAGAGCCTCACCTTAAAACATATTTTACACAAAATTTGATATAAATCTGCAAAATTGGAAAAATAAGTCGTATACCAAATATCAAACGATTAGTTCAAAGGATTTTTCAGTCATCTTTGTCACAGACAGAGAGACTGATATTTTCCAAAAATATGTTAATCTAATTCTTGGTGGTCTAAAACGTGCGGCTTCGTCGAAATTCCGAGTTTAAGCTATTTGACGATGGTTATATTTTAATTATACTCTGTATCCGAGAAGTTAAAACACACACTCAAAATAATAAAAAGATTAAAATGAAATCAGATGTGTTTATTTCAAAGTATCATGTCAGAACATCATTTCTTGAACGGCCAAGCACCACATGCTCGAGCAAATTAAACTTTTTTTTATTGATTTTGATTGTTTCATCGAATGAGTCACTTTAGTATCGCAAACGATCAAAAAAAAAAACTTTGTCTCGCATTGATTGTTTAAAAAATATCACATTTCCTATTTATTTCATTTCATATAATCACGTGCTCAAAATGACATTTCTCTAGGCTTTATTTGCTGTAGTCATTAACTTATTTTTTTTAAAAAAATAGAGCTTTTGTAAATGCAATAGCAACGCCTTATTAAAAGCTGATTTTTTGAGATTCTCGTGCAGATAATAACATTTTTACTGGCGTCAAATTTTTGTTGACGTCAAAACCTCATTCCAAAAACAATATCATTGTTCTGATATGATAATAAAACGAACCGTAGAATCAAATTCAGTAGCTTTCAACAATCGGTATCAGTGTAATGATTGAATTTAGCTCAGATTACACAAATTTCCGTGCGATAGGAGTGAAAAAAAAATGTAGCAGCTCGAGTCTGACACGTCGCTCTACAATCAAACGCAAAGTGATTCCAGATCCGAATCGTGTTATTTCCGGGGGCGGAGAGCGCAGATCGTGCGGTTTGTGGGTTAAATGGATGTAAGACTCTTAAAGTGGGGGTGTACGCTGACGGGGAGCGCGTCCGTGTGTGAACGCTAGCACGTGCTGACGGTTCACCCCTCGCACGCGACACCACTTTATGTACATTTCACGGAAATCTGATTTGGATATAGAGTGGGTGTAGTTCGTACCGGAGAGGGCCTTGAGCGCACGGTTGGCGCTCAGAGATCCGAGATGCCTAAATTGTCCCCTTTTTCTCCCTGTAAGGGAAGATTCTTGATACTTTGTCTGTAATGGAAAATACAAGACTATTTCGACTGGCATTTTGGTAAAATTCAGTATAAGTGTTTTCCCGGCATAAAAGATTTTTTTTTTTCTTTACGTGTTCTGGAATATATAAAGTAATCTTGTTTAAAATTTTGGTGAAAATTGGTGTAATAAAATATTTTGCTGTTTTTACAGATATTAGAAAAGGAATTTCAAAGTTAATATATAATCGTACGTAGAAAATAGTTTTATTAAGTATTTTTTTTTTAATTTTTGGCATTAGAAAAATTTGTTTTTATAGCTGCTGTTAGAAGAGCTTTCCAATACATCGCGTACAGTAAAACATGGAAAATAATTTCATCAAACAATTTGGCTATGTTTCAACAATAAATTTAAATTTTGTCTAATCGAAGTTATTATTATTATTATTCGTATGTCCCTTGTAAGGTTTTTCAAGGTGAATATATAATAGAATGTATAAATAGTTTTGTTAAACATTTAAAAAAATTAGTGCAGCAAATAGTTTGTTTTTGAATACACAGCCAACAATAAAACTTGCGGAAATAGTTCTTTCTAATAATTTGGCCATATTAAGATAATAAATTTGCGTTGTCTAATCGAAGATTATTTGTTTTTCTATTCTTCTTATGTAATGGAACAAAGAAAACTATTTAGTCAATATTTTGGAAAAAATTGTCATAATAAAATGTTTTGTTCTTGTTGTTCCTTGTGGAAAGATTTGACATACTTAATGTGTGATTAAACATTAAAAAATTAGTTTATTTAATGTTTTTTTTTGAAAAAAAATTTTTTTTGAAAAAAAAGTTGATGCAGTAAAATAATTTGTTTTTTATTGCTGCTAGGAGAGATTTTATTATATACAGAGATCAATTAAACATGGAAGATAGTTTTTCTAATAATTTTGTAATATTTAATTCATAAATTTAAATCATGTCTGATCAAAGAAATTTATATATATATATATATATATATA
>JAOUZG010020001.1:1536389-1547563 GCA_026289955.1 Argiope argentata
CTGACTAATTATTCTTCATATTATATATATATATATATGAAGAATAATTAGTCAGTCTTAATATTCCATTTTCATAACTTTTAATGTAATGAGAATTGTTTGTTAAAAATATAATAATAAGATTTCATTTTTAAATTTATTAAAATTAAATTTCACTAATTTGTTATAAAGATTTAGAAAATTTGATATTTTTAGTAAATGATGAAGGACAAAGACAAGAAACTATTTAGATATATTTTTAGTTTAATTTTTCTTATGTATATAAATTTAAAAATAAATATATATAAAAGGAACTCAGTATCTGATTCAGTAATTTTAAATCATTATCTAAGAAATTTCAAGGCGTCTTCTTGATTTATATGTATTAAATTTGTATTTATATTACCTATTTGTTATTATTTTAATCTGCATTTTTATTTATTATTAATTTATTATTTATATACGTCAGGAAAAGTTTTTGACTTGTACGCTTTAAATTTGTTATTTTAGATAATTTATTGAAAATAAAGATATTAAATTTATTCAAAATATATAATCTCAGCAAAAGATTGAAATCCTTTTAATGGTAATTCTCCTTTATTGATATGGATTATTTTTCTTTAAGGATATTAAGATATGTCTTTAAGATATGTCTTAAAGCAAGATTGTAATAATTAAAGTAAAACCTTGATTAATTTATATCATTGGAATCTTAATCAAATTTATAATCGAGCATAAGAAAAGGATAACCCGCCCATAAATACTTAGTAATCCGACATTTTCTGGAATTTATTCACATCCCTATTAAAGTTCTTAAAAATGAAGAATGCGTCTTTTTCTTCTAAATAACTTATTCAAATATAAATAAAAGTTATTGAGAGTTAATATGTATGCTATGCGTTTCTTAATAAAAGTCTGAATCAATTACAAACAAACTTTGCACTCTTTTCCTTAAGATAAGAAAAATAATGCCCTCAGCATTTCTAAGCTCGATAGTTAATTAAATATTCATTTAATTATAAATTAATTTATATTTTGAGATTTTTGGTAGTAACTTCAGGAAATTAATCTTTTACGAGAAATATTTAAATACCATCTAAAAATACACAATTTTATTCGTTCTATGATACCATATTTCTAATTGAGCAAATTTTTTTTTCTATTTTACTGAAACTTTTAAATAAATATATCTTATTTTGAATAGTCTATTTTTTGCTGTTGATTTGATTTAGCTTCAATTTAAAAAGTATTTCTATCTGACTTGAGATCGTAGCAGAAGAGCAAAATTTAAATCAGTGTTGAAATTAATTATATTTCTTGGGTTGTAGGGTTAAGGTTTTCGATGGTGAAGATAGTATGGAACATCAGACTTAATGGCTCTTTTCTTATCAGTTTTATTATTTAAAATTGCTTTTAATAATCAAATACACATAAACTACAAATATATACTGTTTAAATTGAAAATAGAGTTAATTTTTAAACTTTTTTAAACTAAAGTACTTGTAAGATTTAGTTTTTTCTGGAATTTTAGCAGCCTTCAAAAGCATTGTGATAAAAACGTCTAAATGAATGTTGTTATGTTTTAAAACAAACTTTACTTACTGCTTTAAAGTTAAAATTTTTAGATGAATAAAAAAGTTAAAATACTCTTTATTCCTGGGTATTTGTCAAATTCAATTTTCTATAATTTTATATTTTGATTCTAATGCTATTTGTTGCTATTTTTTTATTTAACCATATCAAAGAAAAACAAAATAAAAACATAAACGCTGATCATTTATTTTTTGTCCTTTTAGCAAGAAAAGATTAGTAAGGGGTTAAAATTTCCCTAAATTATGTTATTTAAGTAAATGTTGTTGTTGTTGTTACTGTTGTCACTTGCCTATGGACAAACCCCCGTAAATACAGCGGCATATTGAAGCTGATAGGAGCGTCTCTTGTTTTTGAGTTAGCGCCAACTAGGGCCAAGAGTACGACTTAGCTACACACTCACCACATTTGCTTGCACAAACCCTTTTTACAGGGGGGGGGGGCACATTCACACATCTCACAGATAGAACACAGAAGAACAACTATAACCTAACCGGGACTCCCAGAACACGATGAAGACGGGCTGCCTTTGTAACAGAAAGCCGACTTAAGTAAATGTTCTTCATTAATTGCTTTTAAACTATTAAAATTATAGAAAACAAAAAACCAATATTAAAATACTTATAACTTCAATATTTGCTTAAAAAATGTTTATTGTATCTTCGGCTCTTAACCGTACAGTACCGAAATACTGGGCATTTGGCGACCTTCTTGGCGTGCTCCCTATCATCACCGTTTAGCTGGCCAGCAACCCACCGCGAGGGAAGGGGAAGCGAGCCCTTGTCATGAGCCATTGATTAGACACATGAGACCGGTCGCTTAATAAGCGGGTGGGCGCTGCCGGGACTCCTAAGTACAGACTGGGGGCCCCCTGCTTCATGCTCGGCCAATCACGCCCCACATGTTGACAGAATTCAATTGCAGCCCTCTTAATAGATTCCCCTGTCTACGGTGATGATCAGACGACGGTGTGAATTTAAAAGACCCGCTCCATTTGCCGGGGCTGAGAACCCGCGAGTGGCATCGCCAACCCCTGCCAGCCATTTTGGAGGGGCGGTTTTTTATGCATGTGGGAATACAAATGTTTATAAAAGATCATGGTGTACTTTCACTGCGATTACCATCAACTACAAATTCGATGTACACGGTTAATGAGGTATATTTATTTTTGGCCAGCCGCCTCGGACGACTGTCTGTCTTGCTCTCATTATAGTTACCAAAAATTTTAATTAAATAAATTGTTTAACTCGGTTTAGATGTTTTACAAATATTTGTAAATTTCAAATTTTGATAAACGTAAATTAATATAACAATAAACATAATAATTTTGATAAATATAATCTTTGATTTTCAACGCTCTATTCATAGTACTGTGCATTTCCCTAATTTTCTATCTATATCCTTACATCCAATCATATCAGAGGAAAAAACTGACATATTTAAAAATGAGTGCACTTGAAAAATATTCCACTGTTGTTTTATTCTGAAATAAAACTTTAATTGTAAATGCATGAGCTTTAAGGATATAATTTGGTACACAAACTTTACAGCGCATTTGTAGAGTTTTATTAATTACTGAACGAAATCCGTTCAGATGAAATCTGTCTGTTGGGGGTGCATATAAGCTCGATAACTAGGAAACGTAAAGAGTTAGGTTAAACTAGGTGCATAGATAAATTCCTGCCGAATTTAGAATGAAATCTGTCAAAAGATTGGCAGTTTTTCTATCGGTTTTTTCGTATTCAAGTAAAAACAATAAATATTTAAAAAAAAACTAATAAATGAAATTAATAATAAATAATTAACAAATGAAACTTGGGATCCAATCTTGTTGACTAAAATTACAGTTCTTGTTAAATGTTGGTTTCAATAAATTGGAGATGTGTGTATTAATTGGACATGAATGAAAATGTATATTAATTATGGTGCATTAATAAGACAGATTATCGTAGAGATTCGAAAAAGAAAATCAAATCAATCAGTCAATGATCCATACTTCGTAACTATTTCTCAGTTTTAAAAATATATATATATAAACTTTATTGAACTGTAGTATTTTTGTAAAAGTACTTGAATAATGCATTTTCGTAAAAATACTTACATTACTTTGCTAAGTATTTCTGATAAAATTAGTTAGTGCTAATTATGTGAATATTTTACAGCATTACCAGCTATAACTAATTTAACTGAAAACAACAAAAATGTTGAAAAGAAGCTTCAAAAAGAAAAAAAAATAAAGTAACTAATTAGAGAAATAAGTCTTTGAAAATTATCAATTTCATAACTTTGTATTCAAAACAATTTTAGTGGTACCTTGTATTCAGAACAATTTTATTGGTTTTATTGAACAAGTACTTTCAATTAATTGGGTAAATATTCATTCCAACTAAATTACGAAAAGTACCCCAAAACACAAGCTTTATGCAATAGTTAATTAATATTTCTAATATACATTACTAATAACGGATCTATTAATAACAAACTATAAAAATTTTGATTCTATAAATAAAAACGATATAGTTTTGAAATCATTGAAGAAAATTTGCACTGATATTACTAAAAATATTTTAGCTAAAATACCTTTTATAATAACATTTACTGCTTTTAATAATGAACTATTTTTGAAGTTTTTAAAACACTTTTTACAAACTAGAATCAGTTTCCCAGTTCTTCCCATGTTATACAAAAAAAGAGGCGAATTGCAACCCCATCTTTTACTGTGGCAGCAGGTATTTCTTTGGGCAGAAAATTGTTGCGCGAGGGCATTCTTCCATGCTGGCATCCCGATTATCGTGTCTGGCATACGCATTCTGGAAGTTGCGTGAGTCATTGCGCTGTTAAATGATAATGCGTGCTATCCACGTCCAGGCAAGGAAGCCTGGCCGATGGGAATATTGCAGGGAAAAGCAAATCCGAACCTGCAATCAGAGACAGGGATGCGGCTCATTCCGCAGAAGAGAAAACTATACCGGACGACCCTTTTTGGCTAGGGTTGCCGGCGCAGAGTTCATCGCCAAACGTTCTTTCGAAGACAACTGTTCTTTTTTCTTCATCATTCTCAAATTTTTTCGGACAAATGAGCAAAATGTTTAACTGAAGAATTGGTTACAAGACAAATGAAATTGTTTTGAGTACATTTTAATTTAATTCTTTAAAGACACCAGCACATTAACACTTTAATGAGCAACCTTAGGGTAGTTTAAGCTCACTAATAAAATCAAAAATATATAAATGATAATATTTATTATAGATTACATGTATTTTAATTATCAGCAAAATTAGTTTATTAACTTTAAACTTTAAAACAACACGGGGATATCTGTAAAGAGGGAAATCTGAACTGCAATCAGATTATGAGTGTGAGAACCTGAGCGAGAACTCATATTATCAAAATTCTGCACCACATATTAGCGAGAGCAGTATGACATATGGCATCGTATTTAGATTTCCCTAAACCCACGACAGGTTTACAGAACGATCGAATTTTTAATTTCCCACCCTCTCCTGAAGCCAAGACCAAAAGACAATTGACCATGAACAAAACAAAAAAAATTTTAATTGAGAGGCTATAAGAAATATTCTTATTAAATTTAAATTTTAATAAATTTCATAAAATATTTAAATAATTACTACATATCTAGAACCAAATTTTTTGACGATAATTTTTTAAAATATGACATAAATCTATTCTTATGACTCTAAATCTATTAATAAAATTGTGTTCCTTTAGATATTGAGTTTAAAGGATCGTTATCTTTAGAACTCTGGCAGAGAGATGAATCTCTAAATAAATATAATTTAAAATTTGGTACAAATCTACAAATATGCTATAAAATTTACATACCAAATTTTAATCGTGTAGTTCACAGCATTTTTCAGTCTTCGTGTTTACAGATGGAGAAATGATATTTTTAAATGTATTTTACAAACTCAGAAAAGTTTGAAATGTAGAGTTCCTTTTTTTTTTTGACGATTACAATCTTTTTTAATTAATAGATGAATTTTATTTAGAACATATTCTATCTTTTTAAATCATTTCTTAGAGAGTTTACATGGAAATTATTTTTTTCAATCTGGGAGAAGCTATAAAATTTATTATAGTACATTTATATAGCATTAAATTTTATTTATTATTGTAAATTTTACTATAACCTTATATTATAGTACATTTTACTTTTTGCATTACATGGGCTGTAAAACGAATCTGGCTGAATAAGAGGCAAAATTTTAAAAAAAATTGTAATGGATAAAATATTGAATCATTTGTAACCCAGTTCATAAACATTTTTGAAAGAAAAACACGCCAAAACAATAAATGCCAAAATTGCAAGACAGAGCCAAAAAATGGCAAACCGGACTTTTATCTTGAAAGAGGTTGAAAGACACATAATTTGAAAACAAGCTGTATTTTTGTGGGATCACATTTCTTTTTGGAAATAAGCATCCCCATAATTTGGAGTAGTTGAAAGATTCTAAAAGAGTAATTTATAATAGAATGACAAGACTCTCATTGCGAAATGAAAACATACTTTGCAGTTACTTTAATAAAATATCTTATCTCTTAAAATAAAAGAAGAGATTGTGTGTTGTTTGATAAAAATTATTTATGAGTATTTCATTGATTTTTGTTTCAAACGAGAGCGAATGCTTTCTCCGAAATTTTTTCGGAAGAAGAATTTCGAATAAGTTTTCGAATAAGTTTTTTCTCTAAGAAAGAATTTCGAATAATCTCTAAAAAGGATATTATCTCCCTGTCCTTCAGAAAAGATGTCGAATCACGGATAAAGATACGAATGCTTTCTAATATATTTGCTTTTATGAAGCAAAATAGAAAAACATTTATGAAATATAGCTAATGCCTGTAGTCGAGTAACATGACCACCATACCAAAAGTATACTTCCAGTATCTTCGATGTTGTCTGACTTGTGAAGCTAGCATCATTTATATATATTTGGACAGAATCTAGAATTTTTATGGAATCTTAGAATATACATTTTTGGCCGCTCTTTTCCGATAGATTAAAGCTTAAAAGAGATGCAAAACTATAGTAGTAGTCATAAAATGACATCAAATTTCATTAATTTAAATTATTGCGTTTCATAGATCTGAAAGTACAGACCTATAGACAGTTTGTCTTTTGTCAGATTTGGTTTAAAATTTAATGATAAGTTACTTTTCAAATGCCATATACACCTATCAAATTTTATATACCCAGCTCTTTGTGTTTAATTTATAAGTTTTTGCGAGTTACTATAGAGACAAAGACAATTCATGAAAATGGATTTCGTTTAAAATTCTGTAGAAGCTTAGAAGTTTAGACTTACTTCCAAATTCAAAATTTCATCTGCCTAGCTCAAAGTCTTTTTCATTTACCGTGTCCTTATATAGATAAATATAATGCCAAATATAGTTGTTGTTTTTTTTAATCTCAGGAAGAACTAAAATGTAGGAATTTGTCAAAATCTGGAATTCAACTTTTTTGATAATTACAATACTTTATATTTCTTATACAAGGAAATAAAAGATTCATGCGTAAAAATTCCGACTCTCTCCACTTTCTGAAATCAGTCTAGGTAATAAAATAGTAAAAATAAATTTTTTTTTTTGACTTTTTATTCCGATCATCTTAAAATTCTTAAATGCTTTGTAGATCTATTGTTTTCAATCCTTTTATTATTACCCCTGACCGAGAGAATATATACCCCCTCAAAATTTATGACGATTTCATTTTAAAAATAAAATTAAATCTCCATTCCCCCACATATTCGTCTCCCAAATTCATTTTGTCATTTTCGATTGCAATTGATTTCAAAAAATATAGAAATTCTTATGTAATGGGTAAATTCCTCGCCAGGATTTTAAAAGTCGGTAATAAGACCTGCTGTTTGAATCAGGACATAGCGTTTTTTAAGTATTATTTTGCCTCCCTCGTTCGGGGGAAGGAAGAAGAACAAAAAAAACCCGACAGAAAATTGTTTTTTATCGATAATTTTTACCTTGCTCTTTTATTTTGTTTCTTTCTTATCCCCCCCTTCCGCCATTTCGCTCTCTCTTTTCAGAGAGTACACCCATTAGCTCTCTGATCTTAAGGATTAAAGATGACATTAACTATTGGCAGAAGCATCGGGGCACCTCTAATTTTCCATTCCTTTGTCATCCGTTACGCTTCTTCTGTCTCTTCTTTTTTAATCTTCCATTGCTCTTATAATCACTTCCTCACCCTCCCACCCACTCAGATCTCCTATTCTATCTTATTTCAAATACAAAAAAAAAAATCTTATTTCTGCTCTTTTTATAATGGGTCCGTATATAAATTAAGAGAAATTATTTTTCAAAAGGTTTTACAAACATCTTGATTAATAACTGATAAATACTCCTATCTAAGTGTTAAATTATCAAATGTTTAATTTGGTATTTTATGAATTTTATTCGGGGTACAATGTATTTTCTTTAGTTGGATTTATCAAATTCAGTTATCGTTCGTAGTTATGAATTTTCAATAAAAAAATTACCTATCAAACAAGCATTCGCCCAATGCTGATATCAAAAATGAAAATAATATCAATTCTTCCTGGGAATATTTCTCACATCATTAATGGTTGAATTTAAGTTTAATATGGTCTCATTCTTTTTTATAGTTAGAGTAGCTTCCTGGGGATATTTCAAAATGAGAATGAGATGCTTCTGACTTGTATCGTGGTCAGTAATGGCTTTTAGGACTCAACCACAGTTCCCTCCAGTGTTGCTGCTGTGACTGTCCGGTCATTCAGTTTTATGGTTTATTACGTGCGCCTTCGAGGGAATCTGAGGATATGGAATGATTTCTAGCTAGAACAATTTCTAAAAACATTATAATAAATGTAATAGAAAACGTTTCAGATCTCTATTTCAATAAACAGAGAAATTTTATTTGTTATGTTGAGAATTTCGTTGTTAGTTTGAATTATGCAAAATTTTAAGTATAAGACATTTTAAGTATACACCATGAGGATGAAAGTCGGAATATTCATTCCAAATTTTCGTACATACTCCCCAATAAACATCTTATTTTCTTTTCTCCTTTTCTCTGCTGTACAAAAATTATGAACCTTATGTAAGGTCTACGATTAGCTTATATTAGCTCACAACAAGGAATATAGAGCTAAGAAATATTTCAGTATTTCTAGAAATCTCAACGTGTTAAAGGGTATATCCAGACCTCCACTCTACAAAAGTATGTAAGAACACCCGTTTTCACCCTCTTCCTCCCAATTTGGCTAATTGGGAGTCTTTCTTACTCGTCCACTAATGAACAGGGTTTCTGAATGAAAATAAATAAATAATAATCTATTTTAAAACCCTTCAAGTTTCTGGAAGCAGATAATGCATTATAACAGTCCTCCATACATCATTAACTAACCTTTACATGCTCTTTCCCCTTTCGAAATGAAATGACGAGGTTTCCACAAGTACAAGAGTATGACTCAATGTCCTTCAAGATAAGAAAAATATAAAGATTAAAATGAAATCTGCTATGTATGTTTCGATGTATCATATCAGAACATCATTTCTTGAACAGCCAAGCACCACATGCTCGTGCAAGTTAAGTTATATCTTTATTCATTTTCATGGTTTCCTTCAATGAGTCACTTTAGTATTGCAAACGATCCCAAAAACTTTGTCTCGTATTTTTTGTTTAAAAAATATCTCATTTCCTATTCATTTCATTTCATATAATCAGGTGCGCAAAATAACATTTTTTAAGGTTTTATTTGAGGTAGTCATTAACTTATTTTTTTTAATCTGAGCATTTATAAAAGCAAGGGCAACACGTTACTAAAATCTGATTTTTTTCAGATGCTCTTGCAGATAATAAAATTTTTACTTTTCGCTTAAGGTTTTTTGTTGACGTCAAAAACCTTCTCCCAAAAACCACTTCTTGTTCTGACATGATAAAAAGCTTATAATACTTTTATTCACTCCCCCCTAAATACGGCTATCGTGGATAATAAATCCATATGGAAAAATCTCATAACTGAAACCATTTAAATCTCTGGAAGTAAAGATGCAAGCGACATGGAAATTATACTCAATATCTCTCCACAACTAGACAATTTAAAATCCACTTGTCTGCCGGAATCTTGGCGTAGAGCTGGTGTGTCTTCCGCGTCATATGGGCGTCCCGGGTTTGAGTCCTGGTTCGGGCCTGGTTGTTCTTCTATGTTCTATCTGTAAGGTATATGAATGCCCCCCCCACTTGTAAAAAGGGACAGTGTAAGCCCATGTGTTGAGTGATAAGCTAAGTCGTACTCTTGGCCCTAATTGGCGCTACTTCAAAACAAGAGACTCTCATTTCGACTTAAAATCGCCGATGCATCAGCGAGCTTGTGCATGGTAAGTGCTATAAGAAACAACAACAAATCCACTTGTCTCTTCTTAGCAAGTCACTTATGATAGGGTTCACGTGTAGAAAAACCCCTGTTCCCGAGCATTCCAAATCTCTTTGGAATCTGTATCATAATCGCCGTTCATACATCACCTCAGAATCTTTCCGTGTTCTCTGAACTCGACGTGTGAAAGGACACGACCAGATCTCCACACCTACAAAGAGTGAGCATACCTCAACCCCTACGTGTGCGGCATCCCTATCGTTACGTAAATGCGGCGAAAAACTAGTCTGTCATGCCCGGCTCGCGACTCACGTACGCAAATGGAGAGTGTGAGCTCGCTCCTGCTGTGAGCGAAATGCTCCAAAAAACCAGATAAGATGGATAGCTGGGCAATCGACCCCGGATATGGTATCATTCGTACTTTTTTCAGGTATTCTCACTTTTTTTCTAAACACAAAAGAGTTGGATCGGTCGGGGATAAAGGACATTTGAATCTATGATAGTTCGAGAAATGAGTTATTGTGTGGCAATCTTTGGCACGAAAGAGATTGCTCGGGTTTCAGAGGACAAAAAGAGGTGAAGAAGTGGCTCACGGGAAAGACGCTCACACTTGATTTTCTTGCAGTTTTTGATTTTGGTTTGAGCGAGAGCGTTTTTGTCGAACATAAATGAAGCAAAAATTTCACATTCTGACTTCAAAAAGCTCAATTTATTGTTGATTTGTAATTTTTTTTTTTTTTTGAAAAATTACCTTGCGTTAATTTTTTTTAATCTTATCTGCTTCTAAATCTGAATTGATTTGAATATTTTGTGATGACATTTTGAGGAAAATTAAATTAACAAAAAAAACTTTTGTTATCATAAGGTTTATATTTATAATAACTTTATATATATATATATATATATATATATATATATATATATATGATAAAGCATGATGGTGTAAATGATGTATAGTTTTTGAAAATTGAACAATTTTCCTAATTGTTCAATTTGCATCGGAGCAAAAAATTGAAAATAATATTTATTTAAATAATTTTGGAATTATGAATGCCAAAGATTGGAGTGGGATACGATGTCACAAATAATAATTGTTTTATAAATTATGGAATAATGCAAGTATAAAATTGTAAGTCTCAAATAGCCTTTAGTTATGCAGACTTGATTATAAAAATTTCACTCACTCGTGTGTGTGTGTGTGTGTGTGTGTGTGTGTGTGTGTGTGTGTGTGTGTG
>JAOUZG010020001.1:1547573-1574990 GCA_026289955.1 Argiope argentata
GTGTGTGTGTGTGTGTGTGTGTGTGTGTGTGTGTGTGTGTGTGTGTGCTATTAGTATCTACTAATAATAAAGATGATGTGTGTTTGTGTTCGTATGTGTGTAGTGCGCGCGTGTCTGCTTGTATGTATATATCTTCCTCGTCTCAACAATAGCTGTTATAACTTGAGCTTTGATGGCTTTTACAACACGTAAATGTACCGTGGGGGAAACATATTTTAATCAATCAATCTTTGTTGAGTTTCAAATTCGACAAAAGAATTAATACAATTGTAAAAAGTTTTCAATTGTTTGTTATTTCATTTTATTCAAACTTATTAATGTTATAATTCTTCATAGATAATTTCACAGTAATGGAATTTTTACTTTTTTCGATGAATCTAAAATCTGAATTAAAAATAAAAGGTTTATAGTTGTTGACAATCATTGATTTCAAGAGGAAATCTTGTAATGAAATAGGCAGTGAGTTGTTATTGATTATATCTAACTGCAGATTCTTTTCAAAGAAACATTTTTAGAAATTAAAGAACATGTTATAAAATCTGTGAGAAACGGTGAAAAAAATAATATTGCTGCCCAAATGCAATTATACGATTACATCATAAAAGCTTCATTGGAAATTCTGTCGAGAAAGAAGAATCACATATTCTTTTCTTAAAGATTATACATGTATAGCTTTTGACAAAAACCGATCCTTATCAGTGTCTGTGTCGACTTCCTTTCAGTGATTAATCATTGGAATGTGATAAATATACAAGTACCAGAAAATTATATGTGTCTTTTAGATATTTTTTTCTAATTCACTAAAAAAAAATTTTGACAAAGAACTTCAATCTTATTGCTAAAATCATGTGTCAAATTTCATTTGTTTTAATCAAATATTGTTAAATAATCGCGTTTGCATGAAGGCAAAAGTACAGACCTTCAGGTTATAAACTTCTTAACGGATGTTATAAAATATGAATAAGATCTTCACTTTAAAAGCTAAATATGTGCATTAAATTTTATACAGCATTTTTTGTTTGGTAATGTAGTGTAATCTTGTATTCGGGCAACAGAAGAGTCAGACTTTCTTTGAATGAACATCGTTCAAAATTTGATAGATATCTGCAAATCAGGTGTGTTGCTGTTGTTTCTAATGACACTTGTCTTGGACAAGCTCGCTGAGGTAGTCAGCGATTTAAGCCTACACCGTGTCTCTTTTTTCATATTTGGTCCAACTAAGGTTAAGAGTTACTTCTTCAACTCACTCGTCATATTAGCTTGTACAGCTACTTTATACAAGGGGGGGGGGGCTCATTCACATTCATTACAGATAGAACATAGAAAAACAATCGTGCTCGAACCGGGACTCGAACCCGGGAAGCCCAGATCATGGTGAAGAAGACCCAGCTCATGGTTGCCAGCACACCGGCGCAAATTAGGTGTTAAGGCTATATACATAATTTTAGTCGTCCATCTCAAAGCATTTCTGAATTATTCTGTTAATGGATATAAGTTCAAAAATCTGTTTTTCAGATTCTTTGATATCTGAAAAATGGTGGTTTGCCAAATCTCGAGTTCGTATTATTAACGATTATAATACTGTCACTTTATATACAGGAAAATAAAAATTGATCTAAAATAATTCGACAATATCATTTTAACTCTCATCATACTTAAGAAAACAGAAATATTTAAAATAGTATTTGCTGTTCAACAACTAGAAACAAGTATCTGATTACACACACACACACACACACACAAAATGTAGCCTGACTTTTAGAGTAACTTGGAATAGACGCCAACTTCTACCAATTTGTTCGCCAATTTTTATATTAATCATTGTCTTACTGATTCATTAAGTATTCCTTAAATGTTATAAAAATCAGTCAATATATAATTGATTAAGGATAAAAGTAATATCCAACCAAATGGATTTACCCAATAATTAAAATGATAAAAACTAACACTCCTAGATAAATTCAAATTAGCACTGAACTGTTTTACAAAATTTGATGAAACTTTATTTCAATGTATATTGCTAAAATATATGGTATAAGTGAATGAAAAAATAGCAATTTTCCTGAATTTCAAAAATCCATTTTTTTTACAATGCCTACATAAGTAACTTCAATCGAGAAACGTTTTCAATCTCATATTTAGATTAAAAATCAACAAAATAAAACACAATCAATCGATTTTTTTCTATTGGAGACACTCGAAGAGTGATATTAGTTTTGTATTGAATCCTTAGCAAGTTTACTAATAACTTATAACATTGGAAAACTCTTGTACTAATCTAGATTACATATCGTTTTCTAATTCGGGTGTAAGTAACTAAATTAAAAATAACAATCTGCCTCTTTTATGATAAAAATTCATTTGGATTTCAAAAAGAGAATTAAAAGTCATCGATATTTTTTCTTGTTCATTGATTCGGCTTTATTTCCCAAAGATAGCCTCTTATAATAAAAACTTATTTAGGTTTCTGTAATGATTCTTTCCTTCATACTGTTGATTGATTCAATTTTATTTTACATGTCGATGCTAATCAATACGTTTCATTCACAAGAGCAATGAAAATAGCAATCATAAGAAATATGATTCCACGCGATTTTATGATCCTGTGACAAATTTAATTTTGCTTTTAACAAGAAAGCAAAAGTGTGATCCAATATTTTACCTTTGAATATTATCAAAAATAATTCAAAGCATTTTTAATAATTTTCCACTGTTTGTTGAGGTAAAAAAAAGCTTTGATTGAAAATTGTTTGTTGCTTTTCGATTCTTGTAATTCTTGATTCTTGAAATAGGCATAAAAAATAATTCCCATGCTTTCATGAAAACATATTTATCAACGATTGATTAAAGCAAAAATTTTGCTGAAAAACACCATTATAATATTAATGATCATGAAATAAATTTACCTGTTTGAGTTTTTTAATGTGAAAACCAATGAACGGAATGAAATCAAATTTCATATTCAAATTATAGATAGTTTATGAATTTAAGTTCAGGAAATAATAATAAAATTCAATGGCAGATAAGAGATTATTGACGAAAACAATGGTCAATAATTTAATGGAAAATGAATCATGCAAATTTCTTATATTACCCATAAGATAAAAGTATCACAAATTAATCAAATAATAGTATGGGTACAAAAATAGGATCGCCTGGCTTGCACAAAATTTTCCAATTTTTCTTTCTTATATAGAATATGCAGTATCGAGGATAATCGAAATTATTATTTTTTTCTTTTTGAGTAGAATTCATCCTACAGCATTTTCATGATCTATATATGAGTCGGTATTTGTTTCATTCCGCTCTTTAGTTTTGCTGCTGAGTCCTTATTATAGAAAATTGTAGCCACTGTCTGTATTATTCTCTAGTACAAATACTCTGCAACAATCGCTTGGGCCTATCCCACTCTACTTTTGCAAACGGCTTTTCGTGATCCAGAATGAAGCATTCACAAAATTCAAAAAATATTAGATAATAAAATCATAAACTGAAAGCAAAGTTATGTAAAGTTAAAAATTAACATTTGTTTGCTGCTAGTAGAAATCTACATCTCTGGTCCTATCTTAAAGAAATTTAGTAAATTTGTTTTTCAAGATAAAATAAAAATGCTTGTTAACTTTTAGAAGTCAAAAATTAATTAAAATATTAGTTAATTAAAAAATCAAACCTTTTTTTTTTTTAGTTTGTAGATTGTATCTTCCATAAACTTTTTTTTAATCTTATTTTAAAAATCAAAAAATTACAATTTTAACTATGCCAATCTTTTGTCCACTAAATATTTCCTTAGTTTAATAATTTTTTAACATTTGAGAAATAATCTGTAACACATTTTTTTATTGTTATGAGGAAATTTTAGATATTTTATCGTTCCATCGAATCAGTTAGTCGCGATAACTTTGAATTCAGATTTTTTAGTTTAATTTTCATTTCATAATAAATAATAGACTTTTTAATATGCACTCTTAATAATTAGCAGTAGGGTAATTAAATTAATTAAACGACCAGATGGAATTTTCAACAAACATACTCCATATTAACAGTTAATCAGCACTATTCAATGTAGAGACAACTGTTAGAATTGAAAAACTTGGTCCCAATAAACAAATAATAATAAATAATAACAAAAACCTTACAAATAAAAAAATAAAAAAATGTTAATGAAGAACTCAAGCCAATTGATTTTCTTACAGCAGGTTTTGCTAATAAAATCAGATAAAAGTTGAAGAAATGCTGATTTATTTACAAGAGACTAAGCAAGCTTAAAATTCAACGAACAGATTCAGCAAACAAAAAAAATGGCATAATGATCATTCGACTTTATATGGCTTTATACCGATAAAAAAATTACAAAAATACTTTAATCCCATTTCATTTCCTTAAAATTTACTTTAATTTTCTTTCATAGTGTCAATTATTATTTATTAAACCTTATTAATAATATAGAAACTAATTTTCTTATAATATTAACATCATTATTAGGAAAATGTATGTTACAAACAAATTCTGATATACGCTACATCAGAATTTTCAGAGATGGTATTATAAAACGCTTGCAGCACAAACTTCAAAAAAAAAAGGCACGTAACAAACAAAACAAAACAAAATATCCTAATGAAAGTTTAGAATGATTTATTAAAAACAAAGCTTTAATAAACCACTCAATGCTAAACAAAATATAATAAACAACTGGACAAATTCGAATTACTTAGAAATTGATTGATCAATTGAAATTTCAGTTTTAAGTATAGGCCTGTAAGTGTTTTCATATCTGCTATAAACTACAACAGAATCTTAATTTTTTTACACTGAATTAAGGAAATACTAATATTTTCAAACAGTTTTCCATATGTATTTTACTTTAAAATTTTTTCTCAAAATTCATAAAGCTTTTAAATATTCGAAATTTTCTGAAATGTAGCAACAGTTACAAGCTGTTTGATATCTTTTATATCAGAAGGGATCTATTGATCAGAAGGGATATTTAATTTTTAAAATATTCCTTATTTTGGAAATTTTACATTATATTTGTATTTTTTAAATCTTAATATATAGCAAAAAATATCATTCTGCATTATTTTTATGTAATTTTTTTGATATTTTTATTACCCTTTATTAAATTATGGGCTCTGAAAAAAGATTACACACCTATTTCATTTACGAATTAAATATGCGAACATTAATTAACATCTAAATATATATTATTTAAAACACAAAAATGAAGAAATGAACACTGTTACAAATTCCCCTACTTAAATGCATTTTAAAACACAATTCAAACATTGCTCTGTTTATCTCTTCCAGTCATCATTGATAATCTAAATGTAACAAACACTTAACCACTTTCCACGAGGGAAGTCGTCATTCTTCCTTCACAAACCTCAATTATATCCAATATTTCCTCCATTGTGTGGAAGCGCTACCCAATATACCATGTAGAGGGCATTGTGGATGACTAATTAAGCATATATAAACAGACGCCAACTGACCATCCCGGGCAGTCTGGGGAAGTCTAGTCGCATTGATGGAGAACGTAGGTGGTCAGACCACATAAGAAAAGAAAAGGTAGAGACAGACAGACAGGTTATAGTATCTTCAACTTTAAAAGGATACTCGGAAATGGCTCTTTTGTTATTGTTGGAGCAGCCTTATTTGTATGTTGAAGAGAGATTGTTTGAAATTGTATTACGGGATTTAATATGGCGTCTGGCATATTTGAAATTGAATTGGAAATCAATCATGGAATGTGATTTGTATAACTTGGAAAAATCGTAAGCTTTATTGTATGCAAATTGGTTTGAAACAAACTAAAAAATCAATAGGGGAATATTAATTGTTTTTCAAATGTCTCTTGTAATAATAAGTGCCGAGAAGATGTAATAATTTTTTATTCTGTAATCAAATAGAAATCGATATTAATTTATCTGAGTTGATCGGTTCTACGATATCTACGTTATCTATGCGCAATATCTCTTCATTTTTGCAATTTACTTTTACCCCTGTATTATCATATCAGAACATAATTTTGTTTTGAGGATGAGGTTTTTTGCGTCAACAAAAATCCGTAGGTGAAAAATAAAAAATTTATTTTCTGCAAGAGCATCTCAAAAAATCAGTTTTCAATAACACGTTGCCATTGCATTTACAAAAGCTCTGATTTTAAAAAAAATAAGTTAATGACTAGAGCAAATAAAACCTAGAAAAATGTCATTTTGAGCACGAGATTATATGAAATGAAATAAATAGGAAATGCGATATTTTAAACAATAAATGCGAGACAAAGTTTTTTGGATCGCTTGCAACACTAAAGTGACTCATTCAATGAAACTATTAAAATGAATAAAAATATAATTTAACTTGCACGAGCACGTGGTTCTTGGCTGTTCAAGAAATGATGTTCTGACATGATGCAATGAAATTTGCACAGCAGATTTCATTTTAATCATTTTTTATTATTTATGTCTGGTATGAATATTGATTGAAGAAAGGCAAGTTAATGATTTCTCATATCGAACAGATTTCCTTGTTTAATTTGAAACTAAAATTAGTTCACAAATTTTTTGCTGAAATTTCTACATATATTCATATGAGAGAATAAGAAAAGATAAGAAAAAAATTTAAAATAATTTTCTGGTCAGACAGATCAGAAATAAGGTAGTTTTTATTGAATTGGATTTATTTTTTCAGAAAATAAAGTATACCATGCTCATTAAATAAAACCTATTCCTGTTTCACATATTTATTAACAAAATTAAATAAAATAACAAATAAAACAATACTATTTATAATAAATATATATTTATCTAAAACATGATTTAAAGCAGCAACCTTGGAGTTCTTTAAAGACATTTATCCTTCCAGTTTTTTTATATTAGTAAGATCATTTGTCCAATCTATAATGAATTCAAAGAACCGAGTAGGGAAGAGAAATGTAGGAAAGACAGCATGAAAAAGTATTTTGAACTTATATAGTTTTTGAAGGAGTTTACCTTTCAAAACTTTTTTGGCGTCGTGAGAAAATATCAGCACACACAAATCAGACCTTAAAATCATATTTAAATTTGAAATTGATAGATTTAAAAATTATAAGTATTATTTTAGAACACAAATTAATTAGAAATTATTACATGTGGGTGCGCGTGTGAAAAAAATTCATATTGTAAATAAAATTATAAGACATGTTTGTCGTTCTACAAACTTCAATAAAATATTATTACAAAGAATCATTTTCAAGTTTATTATTATTTTTTAGTGGTGAGAACTGGCACCGAGGTAGTGCGTCTTCCTTGCGTTCTGAGAGTCCCAGTTTAGGCATGGTTGTTCTTCTTTGTACTATATGTAAGGTGTGTGAATGTGCCCCCCCATGTAAAAAGGGGTTGTGCAAGTAAATGTGGTGAGTGTGTAGCTAAGTAGCTAGTACTCTTGGCCCTAGTTAGCGCTACTTCAAAAAACAAGAGACCCTCCTTTCGGCTTAAATCTGCTGCTGTTTCAGCGGGGGACTTGTCCATAGGCATGTACCATAAGTAACAACAACAACAGTAGTGAGAAATCTAATAGGCTCCCGAATCGTTCTCACTTTATGAAGTATTTCTTGAAGTAAATAATTGAAAATGAAATCTTTTCCAAACATTTTCACTACTGGTAACCACAATCGTATTAATATATTTCAAGAATCATTTCAAGTTTATTCAAAGAATCATTTTCAAGTTCCAAAAAAAAATTATGGAATAGAATATTTTGATTATGCTATGATATGGCTAAAAATTTATAGTAGCACAGCATTAGGATTGGCATTATGGAATAGTTGCAAATATTATTACCCTTCCCTCCAAGAAAGAGGCTACAAAACAGCTTTGTCCAAAGTTGCCCAACATTCCTCAACCAAATTTCTTTCTTATTTTTCGCCTCGAGGAAAAGCAAATAACAACTCTATGTTGAGCAATTGCAGACCAAAATAGAATAAACTGTCTCCCAAGGGACATTATTTAAAAATAGCGTCTCACTGTTTTGTCCCTTCGAATACCTCGTATTTACTTATCAATCTTATCGTAATAAATATCTCTTCAGCCCATGTACCACATCAAATCCTTCCTATCCACTTCACACTGACAAAAGATCTTTCCTCGGGGCGCAGTTGAAACCTGAGATAAGGCTGACCCGTATACCTCTTCAGGTAACCTCGATAGGAAAAAAAAGAGGGAGACGATCTGTTCTCCAAATGCGACGAAAAAACCATCTCCCCTCCATCGGCCTTTCGAAAAGAAACGAATATAATAGCTGTTTTGAAGAGATACTCCAAAAAATACGAGAGGAAGGTTAAAAAAATGGCGAACATTGTAACCAACTTGTGGCTTCCAGTTCAACAATGAGAAAGATGGGCAAGTATCAACTGAAGTCAATGATGTAGAATAATCGGTTTTCTTTCAAAGCCTTTAGCCGATTTACTGGGGTTGTTGCAATAGTTGTCCTGTCTGCGGTATTGTTCCAGCGGGGGTCTTCTTTCCGCTTGTTCGATGTCCAATGGGGTGTGTGCACCCGATAGAATGCCTCATTACTCTTGTATGGAATCGTCTGCGAGGTCTGACTTGTAGATCTACCTACAGCAGAGAAGGGGAAGGGAAATTGCCCTGGAAAAATAACCCAGAAAAGAACGGTTTAAATTTCTATTCAGAATGTATATATAGTATGGATGAAAACTATCTAACCTATAGTTCGATATCTTTTAGCAAATTTCAAAGGACTGAATTGCACATGTTCGTCATTGGAGAAGGTCACAAAACGAGTAGTTTTTCTTTTATTAGAATTTTATTTATTCAGAACTGCCCCCCCCTCAATTCTACTATTAGTTCACACTCACCCTATATGTATTTATATATCTTGTTCAAATGTTCAATCGTTAATAAAAAAAATTATTATTCATCCACTCGAGTTCAAATATATTTTTTTAACTTGTAGTGGAGGAAATTTGATGTGAATACAGTGTTTTTCAAATATTAATTCATTAATTAATTTAATTAATTTTTAATACTTTGTATAGAGCTTTAGCAACTTGTAATGAAAATTGAAATCAACAGTAAGTATCCTGATCGGTAAAATGCGAAGAAATCAGCATTATTCACGCGAAGATGAAGAATTCGAGTTCAATTCGTGCTATACTCAATAATCGTTTGATAAATTATTTATGTTAATTGTAATTATTTAATAAAAAGTAACTAAAGAAAAAAATGTTGATCGAAGTAGGAATTGACTTAAAAATTTTTTTTATATTACTTGTTTTATTTTGCTTTACTTAAACATCACTAAAATTACATTAAAAATCATTTTCAGAACTTTGAATAATATTCTTTTAGAATTGTTTTACATTATTCTTCTGCTAAAATAAAAAAAAATTATCTTTGTAACAGCTAAATTTTCCTTAAAATACTTTAATGAATTAACGAGTTACATGTCATGTCTAAGCAAAAAAATTTTGCCAGAATAAATGCCTCGTTGAAATTTTTACTTTTCCAATTCATAATCATAGCCTTACACTCTTTTAAAGAACAAGCTGAGAAAAATAAAAGATATTTTGTATATATCAACTGCAGAAACATTCACAAATATGCATGAAATTTCAATAAGCGACAAATGTAATCCAATTACAGAAATAATTATTAAAATACGTTTCTCCATCTTTCTATTTTAAAGTCTACAATATTTTTAAATATATATTTCTGAAATATGTTTTTTTTTAGTCATCATTTTTTTTCGGACCTCGGAATAATGAGACTTTTATTTTAATACTTCTTTTAGACCAAGTCATTTTCTTCGTTCATAGAAATAATTATCCGTATGAATATCCCCATCTTTCGATTTCATAGTTTACTATATTTTGAAATGCATCTTTTCGAAATATATTACTTTTACAATCAGCATTTTTCAAGGAGCTCTGAATAAGAAGATTATTGTTTAATTACCCTTTTAGTTCAATATATTTTTCATATTTATAGAAATAACTATTCTCGTATGTTTCTGTAACTTTCGATTTCATAATTTGCTTTATTCTGAAATGAATATTATTGAAATATGATGATTTTACAATCATCATTTTTTCTACAGAGTTCTGAATAAGGAGGCTTTTATTTAAATCAGCATTTTTGATCAAGACATTTCTCACATTTATAGAAATCACTATTCGCTTACATTTCTCTATCTCTATTTCATAATTTGCTGTATTCTGAAATGTTTATTATCGAAATTTATTATTTTTAAAATCAACTTTTTTATGGTACTCTGGTACTCTTTTATTTTAACTATTCTTTTAATAAATACTAACTTTTTTTTATAAAGAAAAAATTCAGCAAATTAAAAAATCCGTTTTAATCTACCAACGATAATTTTTTTTCATTCCCAATAAAAAAAAATTGAATTTTTACAAAAAATACTGAGAACGAACGATTGAAATATATCTACTTGAATGTCTATTCAATAATCGTTCTCCGTTCAATATATTCTATTTTTTTATTCATCTATTTCTCTACGTTCTGGGAAATATACAACAAAGAGTTAGTTATCATATAACCGCAATTTTTCTTCTCTACATTATCTGAATAAGATACTCTGTCTCAATTATATATGCTAGTTTGGTTGTTTGTTAGTTTTTGGAAGAAAAAAAACTAGCCAATAAAAATACCCGATTCATCATTTCCATCTCTATTTTAGATCATTGTCCTATAATTTTTTAACAGACAATAGAATTGAAGAAAAGATATCCCGTGCAAGTCGCCAAGAAGAACAGTTACAAAGATACACGAAATTACCCCAAGAGACAGCATTATACACTTAAAGCAAATGACACGAACACCTCTTTTATGATGCTATCAGGCACTCCGAGAACTCCACTTGATGAAGTGCTGAAGATTAATTGAGTTTTTTTTTACTCCCTGATGCAGTTGTTTTATTTATTTGGTTCCTGTCACCCCTCCCACTTTCAACGCTTGAAAATGGACTCTTCGAGGGGCACGACGCTTCAGCAATGATGATAAAAAAAAGGCGTTTTCATTCCCCTCCAGCTTTCTTTCTGAAGCTTTTCAATCATTCATTGCCATCTTGGCAACAATAAGGAAATTACCCCGAATCAAGAGCTGATATGTGACGTGCCTCTTGAAAAAACATGCGACTCGAAAAATGCTTTGACATTGGATGATGATGAAATATGACTGAGGAGTGAATGAAATAAAGAATAAAGAAGTTGATCTGTAGGTAGTGATGACTTTCGTAAAAAAAATAATAATAAAGAAGTCGATCTGTAAGCTGTGAAGACTTTCAAAAACTCACACGATCCGCAAATGAATAGGATCCAGTAAATTAAAATTCAAAAAAAGAACTAAGTAAAGCAGATGGATAGAGTAATATCATTTCTTTAGAAATGTAGAAATGGTTGGATCAGAATAGCCTTTGTGCAGCGGTGAGATTTGAAGCAAATTAATTTTCACCGTGTTGAGATATCTATTCACATTAGATTCAGTGTGAAGATTTCAATTCTAATTCATTTTGGTAAAGCATTCTGAGAAAATATCTTGCAGGAAAGATAAAGACTTACATGTTTAAAAACAATGTTTGTTTAATAGGAGGGGGGTGTTAGTTTTTATTAATATAGCTTTTTTAAAAATACATAAAACATAATGTTTTCATGCAAAATTGGATTAATTGGAAAATGCATAGATTGTATAACAAAATTAATTTTCACCGTGTTGAGATATCTATTCACATTAGATTTTGTTATATTGATTGTGAAGATTTCAATTCTAAAACATTTTGATAAAGCATTCTGGGAAAATATCTTGTAGGAAAGACAAAGACCTACATGTTAAAAAGAAAATTTGTTTGTTGGCTAGGAGGGGGGTTAGTTTTTATTAATATAGCTTTTTTCAAATACATAATATGTTTTCATGTAAAATTGGATAAATTGGAGAATGCTTAGATTGTATAACAAAAATGTTCTCTCAATTTTTAATTATTTTGTGTAGTATACAGATCTCTATTCCATAAAATATTTTTATAAAAAAAATAATAACTTATAATTAAATTATAGAAAATTTTATAAATGTTCAACACAACTTTAAGCTTAGATATTTAAGCTGTTTTAAATTTAGATATTTAAACTTAGATATGATATAAATTTCCAAAATGAGGATTAAAAAAATTTATCTCTAAATAATTTTTTTCGCTTTTTTGGTAAAGAAATTAGTAAATTTTAAGGAAAACCGGAACTTAAAAATTGTTATTTATATATTGTAATGAAAATAATTCAATTTTGAAACTGTATGTTATCTATGCTTTAAGAATTAGAGCTCTAGTGACATTTTTTCAGCAAGAAATGAAAAAAAGTGTAAAAATTATTGAAAAACGACCTAGCATTTACAAGTATTTAGAATTAATGACAATTTCTTTTTTTTCTCGTACTCATTTTAAATTCCTATTCTAAAAAATACTGTTTTTTATTTTGCTTTTAAGTCTCATATCTTTTGATTGTATTCATTTAATTTTACTGTGTCAGTTTTAACTGAAAGTATTATATTATTTGCTGAATTTCCCTATTACATTAAATACTAACCGCCGTTGGCGACAGTTTGGGTAACCCAGAATAAATGTTCGCGATAATTTTCTTGGTCTCTTTATAACTTTTTCAGTAAAATATTTTTAAGCTTGAAATTTTGATAGTCATATAATTTAAATATTAAGGAAACTTACAGATTTTCTCTTCATTGTTTTACCTATAAATTTTGAATCATAAAAATTAAAATTTAAAACCATGTCAAATTTCAATAAATAGAAAAAAAAACTTTTTTTGAAGCCAAATATATATATTTTTTAAAAAATCATCAAAAAAATCATTATTCAGCATTGAAATCTTATTACAATACGTTATTTTCTATACAATATCTTTAAGAATTCATCTAATTCATCATGAAATTTAGTTTTCAGTTTTTCTTTCAATAATATTTAAATAATGTAAGTAATATTTTATTGAATTTCGTGACAAATTTAACTATATAAATTGCAGTTTGACTTCGACAAATGAATTTATACTTACAAAAATTAACGATTCATATTTTTTTAAATGTTCTTTTCAATATAGTTTTTTTTTAATTTTGAATTAATATTCAAAAAATCATGTAAACAACAAAGCATTTAGTATAAACTTTTGTGTTTAATTATAATTGAATCAATTAGTTAAACATACCTGAAAAATACAATACTATGTCTCTAATTCTAAGTTACCAGTAGCATACAAAAATTATATTTTATCACAATCAGAAATAAAATCATTTGAGTCATAGCTTCAAAAATATAGATAAGATAGAAAAGGGCTTTTCCATTCACCGGGCGCCAGCGGAAAATCGTCATTGTTATTTAGCGGAATTCTGCATTATTTGGCAATTTTTCGTTGGCGCCGAGCTAACGGAAAAGTACCTAGAAAAATTATTTAGTTCTGTTGAAATTAGATAACATTATTTCCACAAATAACGTTTGCTAGAATTGCTTGCTTTTGGTCACCGACTTAAGCCTTTTTGCACAGAAGCAGAGGGGCTTGTCTTTTCAACGAATAAAATTATTTGTCTGAAAATCCTATGATCAATAAATTAATTTCTTTAACCCATTGCTTAAAAATAGTTTATTTATACAGCTTCTTTTGATTATATATCAATTGTAAAAATTGAGAGGATTGTGTTGACATATCAGCGGATCGAAAAATTTTAATCGAGCATTATAGTGTAAATGATATATAGTTGTTGAAAATTAAATAATTATAAATGGGAAAAAATGCAGCTGAACATAATATGAAAAGTTATATTTATTTGAATAATCGTAGAATTATAAATGGCAAAGATTGGAGTGGAATAGAATGTCATAAATAACAATTATTGAATCCATGAAAAAATTGTAATAGGCTCGAATAACGTTTTAAATATTGGGAATTTCAGAATTGTAAATGCAGACATCATTTCCCTCTCATTCCTTGGATATGTGTGTGTGTCTGTGTGGACGCGCGAGCAATTAATGAACCAATTTCTGCATCACAAATAAATATTTAAGAAAAGTCAACTGAATTGTAAAAAATAATATCGATTAAAAAAAAGTAAATGTTTGATTTGTTTTAACGAAACAAAATCGTCCGTTTCATATTCAACAAATATTTAGACGATACTAAAGGCGTAATCCACTAAATGTAAATACAATGAAACGATAGCATGAGAAGTTTACATAACCAAAAAAAAATTATGTTCTCAAAATAAGCAGGTTTAATGCGATAATGCAACATTTATATTAGTGGTGTCTTACAAAATAAACTTGTAATTTATTACACAATTACATATGCCCCAAATCTGCCATTTGGTACAAAAATGCCATAATATATTTAGGTTAACCAAATAAGAAAGAGAAGGTTCATGTTCTATTAGAGTAGATGGTCTTATTAAAGATTTTATAAGATCACGTAGCAGATCATTTCTATGTTTACTTGGCTACTTACATTGAATTAAAGCACAAAGAGATCTAATTATAAAAATTTTTGGTCATTTTTTTTGAAATTGGAGTAAACCTTATTGCTTATCCTGTATGTCATTTTAAATAATAATTTATAATAAATGTTATAAAACTTTTTTAACAAAGCATTACACTTATTCCATTGATACATAGTTTTTTTATTAATACAAGTACCAAATGTAAGTTAAACGAAAAAATAACGATTCCTTAATTATAATGAAGGGAATCTAATATTTCCAAAAGAAAATAAGCAGAATTTTTATATTTTGCTCCATAATTTCCAAAAAAAAATTATATCTTAAAGCTCAAATTCTCTCTATATACAACTCGGTAAAAAATATATTGCTTTTGTTTCTTTGTATACAATCTTTAATAAATATAAAACAAAAATTGATTATTATAATTTTTCTTTATAGCATTTCAATCAAGAAGACTAATGCAAGTAATAAAATAAAAAATCGAAGCTTTAAAAATCTGTCTGTGGTCACAGCTCCATCAAAATTCCAACTTTTTTGACAAGCTGTCAAATTATTTTAAAGCAATTTCTTAATAGAGTATTTTTTTTCAGCCAAGGTAAGAGTAACAATGCACAGCAGATGATAAATAAATATAAATTGAGATGAATGATAGGCTATGATTTTTTTCTTTGCTCGTTTCATGTTCAAGTTTGTAATTAGGTCATGAGGAAGATTGAAAATTTGCATTTCTCTAACAACTCTCAGTATTTCCCTACATGTAGGTTTTTACTTTGTTTCCATATCTTTAACCACCCACAGAGAATATGCTATTGTATTTGAAATGTGGAAGTATTTATTTAATAGAATTAAGAAAGGAATAACCAAATGCTGCATAATAAAATGCGATTCTTAATTTAATTTTGTTTCTTTGGGCTCAGTATTCATGTCATTCTGACGCGGACTCACTTTGAATAAAAATTATTAGTAAGCAATTCATTGTCAGTCAACCTTTCCGAATTCCCATCAAAACTTGTCAGAAGTCATCTCATGTTGTGGTAACAGCTTAATTTTTTATTCAGCTTTAATATTTAAATATTAAAACTTTCCAGAAGTAAGATTATTCAGATACAAGATTTATTTTCTTCATATTCAGTTAGATTACCTGTTTGATGCCACCAGGGATATACAATTAATATTAGACATAAGTGTGAAGAAAAGAAATCTAAGAAGTTTAAGGGTTATATGAACTGACTATATTCTTAAATAATATTATTCAAAAATGAAGGGATACAGACATTTTTATATAGTATAATACGCGTGCTAAACAATCTAAACTTTTTGGTTCTATCTTTCTATCTTTCTCTTTTTCCAAAAGTAACAAAAATGTTCACCAGTTTCCTCTTAATGTCTTGCATAAAAGTCATTCACTTCAGATTATATAAAAACGAAAATATGCACTAGTTTCCTCTTAAAGTCTTCCATAAAGACTACTTACAGTTTTCTATCACAAATGACAATAAACGAAAATATGCACCCGTTTCATCTTAAAGTCTTTCATAAAAGTTATTTACTGTCTTCTAATTTAGATGATGCCAAGGTCACTTTGGTCAATATAAGAAGCCACAATATCACTTTATCTTGAGTTTTTGGTACATGCTGTTGATCAGATCATTTTAAATAAAGGAAATAAAAGACGCTGTAGTTATATATTCAATACTTCAAATAAAATAAAAGTAACTACTTCTCAGATATTGGACATTAAACATTTATTAATGATCTTCTTTTAAGTTATGAATTGATAGTATATTTTTCGTTTATTTTGGAGAAACTGTTAAAATCAAAAGTGTAGTGTGAATAGTGTGGGATTCTTTAGAAAAAGCATATTCGAGGTAGATTATTTCTTTGTTGAAAATTTTACTGTTGTTGCAATTTTTGAAAGAATTTTTTATTCAAATATCACTTAAGTGATTAATGATTTATTCGGATGAATAAAATCGAAAGATTACCAATTTTAAATGTTATGCTCATTATCTACCTAATTGAAATTCATGAAGTTCTGTATTACTTTTTACCTACTCATCATCTCTTACTTAATTATGTAGATAGATCTTGGCTTCGACAAAATATTTCTTTTTCTCTTTCCTGGGGTTATTCTCCAACTATATTTTATTTGTGGTGCCTAAAAAATTAATAATTCCATAAAAAATTTAATTTAAATAAAAGAAAAAGGTTAGATTTATTTGCACTTTAAGCAACTTACAGGACAAAAAAATACAAATTCAATCAGCCACATAAATATTTTTTTCGAACTTCCTTCTCATTTTTACGTCATTTCAATTCAATCAACCTACCGCTAAAAATAAAAAGATACGAATAGCAGAAAGGACACAATTAATTATATTTTCTCAACAGAAGAATTGGATTATTCATTCAACTTTACCTTAATCTCTACTATTCTGTTAAATATATCGGCGCAATATCATTTCCTATTTCCGTCATATTATAACAAAGCAAACAAAAAGGATCCCAGTTCTTCCACATTTCACGAGTTTTCCCTCTGGTGATATGAATATTTCATTTTGCCTTGACAGTGACATTTAATCTTCCAGATCTGATTTCAAAAACTCTGTCTCGCTTTAAATTATACTAAAAATTCGTCATTTTCCTCATTCGTTTATGCACGTGTCATCACTTCGTATTTTCTTACATATTTCCTGCAAAAGTCGAGGGGATTTCCTGTCTGTACTGTCACGCACTGGTGAATTCACAGTCCGGTTGCTCCTTCCTTTTTCACCAAGAATGGAAAGAGTTTTGGATACTTTTCAGTGAATATCGGCGGTTTCTTTTCTCTACAAACTGAATGGAAGACAACATAAGATTTAAAAAAAAACATATGCCTTTTTTGCTTTTTTATTTAAACTATTTCATATTTTAAACTATCTTATTCATTAATTCTTAACACTAAATCAATAAGCATTGAACGCCTATATGTTTAAGCTCGCTAATTTGTCAAATATCCAAAATTGAAAATTTTAATATATATTTAATATCATGTCAAAATATGACATTGTTTTAAGGCTTAGGTTTTTGACGTCAACAAATATCCAAAGGCGAAAAATAAAAACTTTATTATCTGCACGAGCATCTTAAAAAATCAACTTTTAATAACGTGTTGCCAATGCAACTCCAGACCTTCTTCACTCTAATTTTTATCACTTATTGTTATGTTATATGTCTGTTATTTTGTCTCTTGTATGTATCTTTCCACCAATGTAACAACAACTGTGTAATGTTTTTTTTTTTTTTGGGGGGGGGGGGGAATAAAGTCCACCTACATCTATCCCAAACCGGAAAGGGGCCATTTCAGCCCTAGAAACGAAGGTGTGGTGTGGTGTTAAGTGTTAAGTAATGTATTTACAAAAGCTCTGATTAAAAAAGGGGGGCTACAGCCAATAAAACCTTGAAAAATGTCATCTTGAGCACATGGTTATATGAAATAAAGTAAATAGGAAACGTGATATTTTTTTAAACAACAAAGGCGATACAAAGTTTTTTGGATCGTTTGCAATACTAGACTAATTCAACGAAGCAATTAAAATGAATAAAAATATAATTTAACTTGCACGAGCACGTGGTGCTTGGCCGTTCAAGAAATGATGCTCTGACATGATACATTGAAATATGCATAGTAAGTTTCATTTTAATATTTTTTAAATATTTATATAGATAAATAAGAGAAATGGTGACAGTTCACAATTTTTTTTATATTTTACTATTTGTCGCCATTTTTAATGAAAGTTATACAATTGCTGTATTTCCTTCCAGTACATCTTTATTTCACGAGAATTCTCTCACAAATATATTTTTTTGATGAAAACTAATTCTATTTGGGGGGGGTAATAACAAATTGCCATACTTTACATATATTGAAAGATATAGGTACGAATTAATGATGAATAATATGTATATATGTATAATTAGGTAAGATTTTAGGACATCTGCGGCTAACCCAATTGTTGCCAAGTTGTCAATTGACAACTTGGCGATGGCGTGTAAAGATCTACAAATCGCATTGTTAAGTGTGGACTGCTGCCAATTTGACGAAATTTAATACCTCATAAATTATGGTTCGTGTTATAAAAATTGCCAAGTATATCTATTCTCTTGGCGTTCTTGGCGCAATCATTTGAAAGGCGTCAAGTAACACCGGGATAGCTGAAAAATAAACAAGAAGCCATAATTATGCTATATTGAATCAACACTGTTTTATTAATTCATCATATTTGTATATTTTGATAATATTCATAGATCATATATAAAACGTGAACATTAATTTAATGGAAGTAAATAACTTACAATATTTATTTCAAAGATATTAACACCTCATAAATTTAATAAACTACATGTCAATGACACAATCAGTTTTTTACATTAATCAAGAATTCCATTTTCAATTTAAACTGTTTTTCCTACACGCACCCAAGAAAAATTTGACACCAGAAAAAAAATAAATCAAACAAGTTATTTCATTTCCTAATTTTATATTTATCATTGAATTTTAATTTTTTTTTCTTTTTATCAACCGTTTTCGGTGATAAAGATTTTCGAAACCCGCTTATGCCAGAAAATTTTTTCAGAAATGCCATTAAAAGTAATTTTTTCAAAAGTTTTTATAAGTTGAGATGATTTTCTTATTTAATTTATTTTTAAAAAAAGGTCGAAAAATCTTAAAGATAAGAGAATAAATTTAAAATCCATGCCATAATTTTGAAATCTAATATTATATTAATAGAAAGCAGCTATGAAATCTTCAGCTTATTGAGGATTCTTTTTTAAGGAATTTCGTTACTGTTGAAAATTGAGCCCTATTTGGAGTAAAAGTTTGAAACGGTTTGTAATTAATATCACAACAAATTAAAAATAGTGTCATAATTGGTTATCCGAAAATGATATTTCAAAATTGTTCCTATAATATTTCGAGAAAAAAATAATAAATAAATTAATCTTAAAATGTATATTTTGTATATAGCTTTCTATCTTATGATTGAGAATATGTGCAACATAAGCCATTGGAAATCATCATTTTATTTACCATATTTTGGTACTTACCTTGAATATTTTATTTAAACTTATGTTAATTTCTAAAATATTTGATCACAATTCTTTCAGTAAAAATTAAATTAAGAATATTTAAAATAATATCCTGCATGAAATTATCCTTTAAATAATATCCTTATTTAAAACATAAAATTGATAGTTGAAAATCTTTTTTTTATTGTTTTCAATATTTCATGACTTAAGATGTCTCTTTTTTTTTCTTTTTCATTTATTGATGCTAATTAGCAATTTTTAGGAGGAAACTAAGAAAAAATGAAAATCAAACTAATCTTTACACGTTACCAAGATTTAAATAATTTTAACGATGGTCGAGATTTTAAAAGGAACTTTTTTTGGTCTAGAATTAAAGAACCATAATCTGCTTTACATATTTTGGAATTTTATATCACTCATGTAATTATTATCTTAGTTCTAAACAGTTCAGGCATTTTTAAGTTAATTATCGCCATAAGCTTATCATTTAAAGATATAAAATTCGCTTCGCTGTTAAAAATTATTCGATCTTTTAATCGTTCCATTAATTTATAAACACATTGTTTTGAGCATCTGTCTGTCAGTTCTTTTCCATATACAAACTTCTTTATTCTACAGTACATTTGAAAGCGAAAATAACTTTTATACTTTTTCTTGATTTGATGTAATAACTATTGAGTAACAGGATTCTTATGATCGACGATAAAAAAAAGGATTTTTTGAGATTTAATTTTAAAACGATAGTCTGGAAATAAATCAACTTTTTTTGCCTTTGAAGTAATTAGAAAAATATCGTTATTTTACTCTAAACTTCTGTAAGAAGAAAGAAGAAAGTATTTCAGTCCCCAATTAGAAGCATTGATATTTTATGCTTGATATGTTTTACTCAATTACTATTTATTTTTAAGCGAAACTAATTTTACATCGCACAAATTAGAGAAATTGTGGCAGTTAAAAAATATTATTTTGAAAAAAAACATTTAATATTCTGAAAGGTGTTAACACATTTGATAACAGAAATCATTCTTATGAATCGAACCATCTAGTTATAAGACATTTTCTTTGCTATCTCTTAACTACAGGAAAGAAGGGGGGGATATAATTAAGTATGATTCACAGGAGTCGTGCGGAAGTCAACGCGTAAAAGCATTAATAATAATAAACTAAAAAATTTAATATTTATTTTTATTCCTAATCACATGAGAACGATTAAATTATTCACATCAATTATCCATTATATGGCTATTTTATAGTATGTGGTAATGTAAAAAAAGAATTTCCAAAAATTTTACACTATACAAATTCTGAAAAATGTATTTAAATTCAAAAAATGGTACAGAAACTGAGTTCCTACGTTGCAAAACTGACTATTTTATTTTATTTTTTAATTTTAAAGTAATGTAAAAATAGATTTTGAGTAATGCTTTGCTCCGAAGTCATAAAGGAAGCGGCTATAAAATTTTAATTAATTTTTAATAAATTAAAAATCAGATTAAAATTTTAAAAATATTCTTTTATCATTAATTATTCATGAAGTAAATACGTAACTACTTATATAATACCTTGCATGGTACAATTTGTAAAAAGCAGGTCTGAGTTAACTTTTCATTTGAATACTACCTCCAATAAATTAACCTTCTAACTGAGAAATATATAGTGCCCAGTCGGTGAATATGATTAAGTTAAAATCCTTTTATTTATGAGTAACGTTCTGAATGTGCCGGCATTCTGTCATAGGGATAGCGCAGCTTTCCCATGATCTGTACGTCTCGGTTCGGGCCTGGTGGTTCTTCTGTGTTCTATCTGTGAGGTGTGTGAATGTGGCCTCTACCCAGTAAAAAGGGTTACATAAGCGAATGTACTCTGCAAGTAGTTAAGTCGTACTCTTGGCCCTAGTTGGCACAACTGAAAAAACAAGAGACGCTCCTTTCGGCTTAAATCGCTAAGAGATAACTGTCAGCGGGCTTGTAAAGTGCCATAAGTCACAACAACATGTTCTGAATGTGAACTTCGGTGACTGAACAAACTGATTTTTCAATTATTTTAATTGCATTGCTAGTTCCGTCAATATGTTTTTAAGTTGTGCCAACTAGGGCTAATCATTCTCTTTCCACAAAATGCTAATCATTCTCTTTCTGAAATATTCCAAATGGAAAGAAAAATATTGTATACGTGAGAAATCTAAATATTCAAAATGTTTTTGGAGGTATTTGGAAATTCTAATGATAATTAAAACAAGCAGTTTGTTTCGCTGTCTGTTTGAACATAACTTTCTTTTGTCTTATTCAAACATTTCTAAGCCTAAAAACACGTGATGCTTGTGTTTATATGACGGTAGACATTATTGACAAATTGCTAATTATTTACTTTGTATCAATTGTGGCCGTTCCAATCATATAATTTATTTGACATTTGCATTTTTGTGATTTTTTTTTGTGTGTGAATTGCAACAAAGTTTTTTTGTGACTGTTTAAGAGTTATACATTTTTTCTGCTTTAACTAACCTTTGATATATCGGAAAAATGCATAGTTCAAATTTGTATGTTGTAACCTTTCAAGATGGTCGGAAAAGGATACGATAACCTTGTTATTGTATCTGTCTTCCAATTACTGCTAAGAGAACATTAATATCTATCCAATTACAGCTAAGATAATTTTTTGATGTTCATTATGATACAGCCAAAAGAAATTAGATAACATCACACAAAATTAAGCCACATCTTTAGGAGAAAAAAATCCTATAATTTAATGTTATATGAACAGTAATTTAATGGAACATTAAGATGTTAAAAATATTCTAAATAAAATCAATGTCGTTAGCAATGTTCTTTAAGCTATATATTTAAATATTTCTTAGACTTCTGAGAGTATACATGTATTAAACTGCTTTCTTTAAAAATGTATAAAAGTTGATATTTTATAAAAATTTAGATAATGTACTTGAATAATAAAGAATTAGTATGTTGATATAAATTTTAAAGTTAAGAAACATTAACATTGTGAGACATAAAATAAAATCACTTTACTTATGAAAGAGAATAAAGCTTATACAGAGCAATGAAGTGAACTTTAAAGTAATTTTTTATTATTGAATATTGCAATGCTATTTTTAAAGGAAAAGTTTGATTTCCTGCATTGTCATTCAGAAATTTATAAATTATTGTAGAGTATTTCTTTTAATAAATAGTCTGGACAAAATAAGCTCTTTTATATAAAGAAATTGAAATTAGAATTAACTTATAGAACTCAAAGTGACATAAATAGAGTATCAATTGTGCATGAATCCCTTTTCTTAAAAACTTTGGAGAAAATGTAGCATTGAGGATTTAAATTCTGAACTATACCGTTGACATTTCTAATCTATACCTTTCTCGTTCTTTTCCGACAATTATATTGTTTCACGTCTTTCATTAACAATTCCAGTCTTTACGGCAATAACAGAAAAACCATTTTAAAAATTGAAAAATAATTGAAAATCTCCTTAATAATTTTATTCTGCTATGGATCCAAAAGTGATAGATTGGTCATTTCCAATACAATTACTTGAATTAAAAGTGATATTTTATAAATTTGCAAAACATATAACTAATAAAGCTATAATTGAATTTTTATCAAAGGTTGAAATTATTTTATTTAAAATTGTTTTTGTTTATTTGTTTAACTTTTACATGTTATGCGTTGGTTAAGATAGTAGAATGCAGTTTAGGTGAAAAAAAATCCATAGTGTTAATATAATTTAAAGTTAAGTAAATAATATTTTATTTAAATTACTTATTGACTGTATTTTTATATAACATCTAATTATAAGATGATAAAGCTAAGCAGGGCATTTAATATTGACTGACATAGTATATTTTGCATCATTTGCAGTACGTTATTTTTTTTATAATATCGTTGTGTATATATTATTCTTCAATAAATACGTTTAATTGAAAGTTTTAATAATTTTTATGCCAATAGAATAAACTATTTTTATGTCATCATTTCATGTGTTAACCATTTTCCTCTTCTATCGCCCACAATTGCTTTAAGGAATTCATTAGATATTTGTACGAATGCACCAATTAGGCTTCAAATGTCTATAAATTCCTCAATTTTTCATTAAATCAAAGAATGAAACTAAGATAATAACTTTTTTTATTTTACTTCAATCGACTGATCGACAGGATGAATAATTGTCTTTAAATAATAGCTATTCTATTTATATTTACATCACAAATAAAACGACAATTGATGTTTCATAACTGAATGCCATCATTTGTTCATTCAATTAAGCATTCATTCATAGCAAAAATTATAAAAAAATTACTATAGTCACATACATATTTTATTTTCAGAAATGAAAATATTCATAAAGCTATAAGCAAACAATGAAATGGAATTTTAAACATTTTAAGAAACTGATAAAATTTACATCTCGTAGACAAAACAAACAAGTTTTAAATGATCATGACTTGAAACAATTCAAACAGCAATGAGCATTAATTTCTGCTTATCTAATGTAACGTAAATATACTGTGAAATTTAAATTTTTGTATATGTTGCATATTTTGAAGATTATAAGCGAGATGAACTTATCCAAACTCCTCAAGTTTAGGCTCAATTAAGTATTACATGGCATATGGAGTAATGTTTGTTACGTCGCATTAACTGATAACAAGAATCTAATGGTTTTAAATATTCTAAATTCAAAACTTTTTTTAAAAAAACATCATTTTATCCTTATATTATTGTATTTAATTTCTAAATTTTCATCTGCTTTAGAAAATTAAAAATGTAAAGATTATTAACATAAATTGTTTTACATATTTGATTAAGTCATTTCAAATTGTTGTTCATATTCGATTGTTTTAAATTTATTATAGTCTTTAAAAAATCTGAAATTCAATCTCTGAATACATATCTTTAAAAAATTTTTAAATTCTTCAAGTTATTAATTAATTTCAAATTACAAACAATTTTATTGATTAAAATTTTCAAAAAAAAAATTTTTAACAGTCATTATTTTGATATAATTTTTAATTTATTTCTTTTATTTATAAAAATTATTTCTCATTTAGTGAGATCCATTTTATTCCCTATCGGTCTCAAACAATGCAATTTTTATTTAATTTTCCCCTTTTCAGATAAAATAAAAATTCTTAAATCATAAAAAAATAAACATTCTTAATCTTCGCTATAAATCAATACAAATAAATTTCGATAATTTACAATGAGCTGTTTTTAAACAACTTTCTCTTAAATAAAACGAAACATTCATATATAACAATATCTGAGAAAACCAAAAGGTTCTGACATCATACATCTAAACTCAAGATTGCTTGCAAAGATATTTTGATCCTATGTACACATATACACATCCAGAAACATCTGCTAATCGAATATTTTTTCAAAACATTCACACACACAGACATCATAGACTTAAATGTCCCATTTATACATATAAACAAAGTCACTTTTTTTGACGAACCTATAAGCAACTTATACCATTGAACACGAATTGCACTTTAATGCACATAAACACTTCCAATAAACAGCGTCAAACTGACGTTGATGGATGACAGTCCCCTATTATTCGAAACAAAGGTTGTGAGTTCAGAAATGACAGTGTAATGTAATTAGCAGATTCTAATTAAGTACTGTTCTAAAATGTCAACCGACAGTCTCATTAAATCCTTTAGTTTTAGACTGAGCACGAACAGGTCGAACGCAGCAAATGATGATAAGGAGTTATCTGAAAACTAGTGAGTTGTCTGTTATGCTTCCAGCTATTAGTCATCCTGATGAAGTCAGAAGATTTTAATGAGTATCGTTCCAAATAACAACACAAATTAGGGTTGATCACAATTGTTGAAGAGTTAATATTTGCCCGTCGAATTTTCCATTGTTATTACAGATTGAATGTCATGTACAGATTTAAATAATCTATTAGCAATGAATCTTCATTTTATGATAATACCTTTGAAGAATCAAATATTGCTATAAGGTGTTGTCGAGAGCAAACTTTCATTTCCTATTTGGGTATGGTGAAGTCTTAGTTCAATAAATTTCCATGCAATTTTTGAATTCTAGAGATAAAATAAAATTTAACTGGTGATATATTTTATATAAAGTCATTAGATTCTGTTCTTTTATTTTATGCTGTATAGTTTCATGATAACATTTTATTTATTACGTTTGAGCCCATCTTCATAATTAGTGATCCTTTCTTTGCATATTGAATAAATACTTAAATAAGGTATGTGTGCAAATATACCGGGTGTCCAAAAAGTTCCCGTACTCCAAATTTAAAAAATCATTTCCCATGATTTTTTTTCAAGTATATTAAATTTTGCCAAACGTGTAATGAAACCATGGACATTCTTGAAGCTTTTCTCTTCGATCGACTTATCTCAAAATATCTTTGGCCACCTCGATTCCCTGATCTGACCATCCCTGTGGAGTTTTTCTGTGGGTATATTTAAAGGTCAAAATTTATGAAAGTGATCCTCAAACAATAGATGATTTGAAAATCGCAATTACCCAAAGGATACAAGAAATCACTCCTAGCATGCTAAAACGTGGTTTTGAAAATCATGCGCAAACGAGTTCAGCTTTGTCTCCAAGAAAGGGGTGGACATTTTGAACATTTATTATGAATGTAAGTTCAGTATTTTTTCCTTAGTTATGTTAAAAGTTCTTTTTATCATTGGCATAAAAATAATTCTTTTTAAACATATTGTTTTTGTAAAATAAATTCACAAATCATCAGTACGGGAACTTTTTGGACACCCTGTATTTTAAACAATAACCTTTAGAGTATTATTTGGATATTTCTTCGATTATTTCCAATAAAGGGCTAGAAATATCTATTTTTTTCTTCAAAGCATCAGTCAATGTGTCAGATGGAACCCAACAAACATTTTTGTTGAGGAGAGGTGATTTCAGTTTAATTTAATATCATCTTTATTAATATATCCATGCTATATATGAAGCGTTGAAGCTACATTTGTGGTAGATATGAATAGTTCTGAAGCACCCAGCCACTAGATTTCCAAGTCTATTCCGCTAAATAACGTTCTCATTTCTTCCATGTTATCACACAACTTTTGACATTGCACGTAAATTGTTGTTAGGACATCTAACAACTGACCATCTGGAACACCCATCAGAATAACAGAAATAAAAAAAAATCTTTCTTAATATATGTCCTTCAGGCACGATCATGCCTATCTCTGTGTAGTATCGAGGCCAAAGGATCATGCCTGTGGTGATGCTGGCTGAGGTTCAGACTTTGCCTCTGCATTCCATGGTGTCCTGGAGAGGGTGTCCTGCTGGAGTCCGAAGTGGTAGACACTGGGGCCGGACTCAGACACTGAGGTGAACTTCCTCCGTCGAAGGATCCGAAACTGCCATTGGTGTTCTCCCCGTCGTCAGTTGTTTCTCCCGGACCCCCTCGGATGTGGTCGGAAGAGGAGGAGGACAGTCTGTGGTGCAGGCCCGAGTTACCGTTGTGCACCCCCTGGGTCGCTGCGTGGTGGGGTCCTCGTTGAGACGCTGTCCCATGCTGGTGATGGGACAGCTGCTGTTGTTGCATCTGCTGCTGCAGTAACCTAAGAGATGGGAACGCATTTAGTTCATTGAGAGCATTGTTATTTTATTAGAAAGAAAGAAAAAAGCATGTTATTTATAGAACAGTTTAATTCTATATATTAAAAAATTTGCCTCATAATTAAAAATCATGAATGCATGTATTATTTTCAATTAAAAAACAATACATCTAAAATAGAGTGTTTAATCTCAAATAATAAGGCATATATATATATATATATATATATATATATATATATATATATATATA
>JAOUZG010020001.1:1575000-1613510 GCA_026289955.1 Argiope argentata
ATATATATATATATATATATATATATATATATATATATATATATATATATATATATATATATCATTAAATAGTTGATAATGTATAACAGCCATAATTATGATCTACTGTTGAATGATCAGCAATTGAGCCTGCTTCAATATAAATAATTTAAAATGCTAGTGTTTCAAGGTTGATATCTAATACTATGTTTCATTTTTGGTTGCCACTTTGTTCAAAAACATGATTTTTCAAAGATTTTGTTTGCCGAAAAGCTTAACATTTTTTATATTTATCTGTTTATTAAATATATGTGCATCCAATTATTATTATATGTTAGAAATAAAGGATAACATTTTGCATTAATTTATTTTGTGTGTGAAAAATTACTCCGCCAAAAATAACGTATTGTATCACTGGTGGTTTAGGAAATAATAGGTTGTAAATCCCTGATTCACACTGTGCGCTATCTACTTTTCATTATATAAAAAGTTACTTGGGGTTTTTCAACTAGAGCTAATTGATATAAATTAAATTAGAACTTCAGATATTTTATATCAACTATGTGAAAAAAAATATTTTTGAAGCATATTTAAGAAAATTATTTCTTTATATAATCTTTGCAAATCCATTCCATTGTCACATTTTTTAAACATAAAATTTTTTTAAAGCAATAAATTATTTTTCAAAAATCTAGCCAATAACTTAATTGTTTATCATTGAATTTAGCCTTGCAAAAATTGTTTTAAAAAGTTATTTCCTTAAAAAAAACTACTAAAATAAATACAAAATATTTCTGATATTTTAAAAAAAATTCCTTACTTTGAAAATTGTTATTTTTTAATCAAATTGAAATAATAATTTCCTTTTTTCTCAAAAAAATTAATATTTCACTTTAAATTTTAAATAATATTTTATTTATTATTATTTAAAATTATTAATTTAATAAAAGTAGTTACTTTTAATAGATCTATTTAAGTGATCGAATGTTTCTATTATTTAATGCTGAACTATTAGAAATATTTTATTAAGGACTTATGTTAAGAGAAGTTTAATGCCTCCAAAATCTTTCAATTTTTAAGGAAAAAATTGCTCAGATGTATTTATTTCTAATCAAAAATAATATAAAACTATTGCTTGCTTTAAACGAATTTTAGTTTTGCACAAATATTCCAAATTCCAAAAATATATAGTCATATTTTTAATTATATATTTAGACAGATTTTAAATTCCAAATTTATTTAGTTTTTATACTTATTAAAATGAACATTTATCCTTCAGTATTTATTAGTTATAACAAATATTGTTATATCAGAAAGCAACGTGATAATAAAACTGTGCACTTAATTTTTTAAAGTAATTCTTTAAAAAATATTTATCGGTTTATTTAAAACATAACTATCTGATTTTTTTCCAAACTTTTAAAAATTATGCGCAAGTACCTTTAAGAAATAAAGATAATTCTACTTCAAAAATCATAGAAACACTTATCTATTTTCTTTATGAAACGTTTTTATGAAATTTAAATGCCAATCTTAGAAAACTCAGATAACCTAATGTTATCAGCGTAGTAACTATTGTTCCTGTATAACCATCATTATTTATTTCGTTTTTGACTAATGCTTAACAAAGAAAGAAATTCAGTATTTTATTTCAGTGAATTGAAAAGACGAATTACGCATTCATATAAATAACCAATGTCTTTGTAAAAACAGTTCCCCATTTATTTATTTTTTCCTAGTGACTTACTAAAACAGTAATTGTCTGCAAACAAATGTCATATTTAATCGAAGCTTGAAAGAATTCAGAAATCATTTTTTGAGATAAATAATTTCGATTGTATTCTACGTGAGTATTATCCACTTATCACAATCATTGGGCGCACGTAGTTTCCAAAGCACTGTCAGTTGTTCCGGAAATGCAACCTTTTATTCTCTCCAACAAATGTTCTAATCTCGAAACCGATGCAATTGCCGTGTTTCTGAAGTAAATCTATGGACTGCTAACTGATGAATTAGCCGTAAATACAAAACCATTGTACTTTCATCATTATACTTTCTATTGTACTTATTGATCGCGTTGCGTGCTTATTTAGAAAAGAAAGGAGGAAGTTAAAAGCTCTGCATTACATGAGAAACACTACAATGAAGTTAATGATATATGCGTGAAAAAAATATACAATAATAAGGTATGGTCGGCACGTTATACTAAGCAAACAGAAGAATTTGTTTGGCACACATGTTATTTTTAGATATGGCAACTTCAAACACTTTATTGGGAAATTTAAATCGGAAAGTTTGATGAAATATCTTTCATTATCGACTGTAGTATAGACATTATTTTTTTTTCTTTGGTTATCAATTATTTTTGAGAAATCCAAGGAAGAATAAAATATCTTTTATTTTTATATTTAATGATTCAAGCTATATATATCATTCAAAATAAATCAGTATAGAAATTATTTCCCCACACAACCTAATAAATCACCATCCTTCATGATGGGTGATAGAATGATAATGATTCTTTCAACTAAGAATGTGACATTATTCATTTATTTGTCTTATGATTATTTTTTAGGAATCAAGATGGTATAAACTATCTTCTATTTTTGTAACTTATATATCATCCAAAATTAATTTAGAATTTAAACATCATGCAAAACTTATCAATACAGACAAGGTCTTCCGTTGGAAGGCTTATTTATATATTAAATAGTTTATCATTCAGGATAAGTTATAACGTGATACGTTATCTTTCAGCTCCGACTCTATTATTATTAATTCATTCGTCTTCTAATGATTTTTTTTAAAAAAATCAAATCAGCTATAAAACCTCTTCTATTTTTACTTTTTATAATTAAGAAAGTAAATATCATTTAATATTAATCAGTATAGAAACGATTCTTCTACGGAATGTTTATTTTATATCAAAAAGATAAGCTATTTATAAATATATTCTTAAAAAATCATAAAGATAGGAACAATAAAAATTGAAATTAGAACATTTTAAATATAATTTAAATAAAAACGAATTAATTGGTCTTAAAAAAGAAAGAATATGCGAGATAGTTCGAATCTTTTTTCTAATTCGAATTTTTTTTTCAAGCAAGTTAAGGGCCAATTGGTGCTGTAGGTCAAATTACAAAACTCTTCAGAAAATTTCTCTTATTAAATATTATTCTCTAACTTAAACTGAAGTATCAGTAAATTTATTTTATCATATTTTTACAAATCAAAAGAAAATATAAATTTTTAATTGTATTTAAAACCACGTACAATCAAAAAAGAAATAGAAAAATACAAATTAGTATTAAATAATAGCTATCAAATAACTCTTTAAAACAAATATATTCGAATTCCTTTAAAGTTTTTTTTTCTTTATTAAAATACGCGCTGATTAAAGATAAGATCGCTTTTACGAGTAATGATGATTGAATTAATTTAGTATTTTGCTCGTTACTATAGCTATGAATATTTGCATTAACTTCTGTTTCAATTATTCAGTTATTGTTTTTTAACTCAAAAATCAAGTTTTTATTAGGTAGATTAGTGGGTTTTGGATTTTTTATCCATTTGTTGTACCAAAAAACCTATTTCGATACATTTTCAATTATATTTAGATAGTTCCTCCTTTGTTGGAGGTATAAAACAGAATTCGAAGATTTTGAATACGGATTCGAAATAAGCCATTAATCTTAAGCAAAACTTATATAAAATTACCACCCTATCAGCATATTATTGCCAACCCAAGAAAATTTTGTAGGATCGTTTATAAATATCAAATAACGGGTTTACATCTAAGAAAAAATTACAGTGTGGAAACATACGAACTAGAAATACATTTCAAATATTTATCGGCCAAACACCGGTAAAGGATAATATGAGAAGCAAAACTATTTTTTCTCTCTAAATTTTACACTCTCTTAGTAAATTAAACTCTTTTTTTTTTTTTTTTTTTTTGTAAATCATTATGCATTTCTTTATCAGTGGGATTTTTATTTTTTTTATTATGGTTTAGTGGCATCGGCGTGAATTTTATTTCATTGTCTTGAGCAAGTCGTGGATTTCATTTCATTGTCTGTTTGAAGTAATTTGAAAAGCAATTTCCAAATGATCCTGAATTGAATGTTAAAATGTTTTTATTGAATTTCTTACAAGTTATTTTCAATTATGGGATCATTTAACCATTTTATATGCTAAAATGTTTTTAAATCGCCTAAAGTAGTGATATTTCTAAACCCAATAACTATGGAAATTTTAGTCCCAGTAAAGTGGATATTTTTTTAAAAAAAAACACTTATTTACTAAAAATATTTTATAAATCATGATTTATGTCGTAGAATAATATAAATATTTAAGCATCGAGAATTTTTCAGCAGTATATTGATTCATTACACTAATAAATAGTATAATAATGCTATAAATACAACATTAGTATCATCCATATTAATAAAAATGCAACTCGAAATGCGTTGCTAAGCGCAAAACTGGAGAACGGCTTGACCGATTCGGCTAATTTTTTTAATATTTTCGTTAAGACACGAGGATGGTTCTTATGGAGAGAAAAAATTAAGAAAAAACTGTGTGAAAAATAGTTAAAACGACACTTTTCTTACTTTCCCGCCAAAAATCTTCATTTCCTTCCCCCACGCCAACTGAGAGAGATAGCAGGAAGTCATAAATTATGATTTGGTTAGAAAGAAATGCGCGAAGTCAGTTGGTTTTCATTCGTAGATAACGGGATGTTTAAAAAAGAAAGAAAATAGTTGCTTTTATTATTAGTCGGTATGAATATTTAATCTATGCTTGCTCAAAATAAAGTCTAGGCAGGGAAGAAAAAAAGAAAGAAAAGAAGAGTGTGTTTGTGTCACCATTATTTCCTCTGTGAGCGGCATTTTCCAAGCTGTTTTTAAACTTTCGCATCTCTTGAAAACCAATTGTGTCTTTATTTGTATAGTGTGTTTTCATTTATGAAAATTTGAATCTCCTTATTCTATAAAAACAGAATTTTAGACCTTTCCCTCCACCATTTAAACAAAATATCAATTCCGGGACAATCATTGCTCGGATAGAAAGAGAAAGATGAGTAGTACAGTGAACAGACCATCTGAAGAAAATAATAATAAATAATACTATAAAAGAATTATATGATTATCAAAATTTGTTTGGTTCAAAAATATTTTGGTGAAAAACCAGTTATGAGAAACAGCTACATAAAATATTAGCGAGCAAACTTTAGCGAGCATTAATACTGGCGAACCGACTGGTCGTCAAAGGCGGCTAGTTTACAATAGTTTCTTCATTCGTCTATCTTTAAAAAATAACTTTCAAGTCTTTTATAGCATTTTTTCAACTGAATATATATATATATATATATATATATATATATATATATATATATATATTATGATTTAGAAACCAGACACAAGTAATGCATACATATTATAGCTATAAATACGTCAAAATTAAATTTATTAATTTCTTACAACCCAACCTATAATTTCTCAACTATTCACGTTAACATCATTAATTAAAACAATACTCTTTATTCTGAAACTTTGAACAATTATCCTTTCTTTTTCAATTTACATTTCCACACATGTGGTATTTAAAACTAAATAAATGAATATGCTAGACTCATTTTGTCAAAACAACGCACAAGAGGCTTAGAGAAAACAATCCCAAATTTTAAAAAACCCTAGCCTGTTGCCTCATTAATTAATATCCGAAATCGCAACTCCTCGCCACTCGGTGTCAAAATTCCGTGAAGTATCGATTTCTTAATGAGTCGACGCTAAGTATAACCTTACAGCGTCATAATCACCGCGTCACAGGGAGTTAGGGCACGTAAGGGTTTGATGGGAGTTTCAGCCCAATCTAATTTGTGTAACCAATACGTGATTGAAAGTGATGATCATGCACACCGATCCACAAAATTCCGCGCTCGCATAATAAGTGGGGGTCTGTGCGCATGAAAACGCAATTATCTCTCTGCAAAGTTATGGGATTCCGATTCCGAGTAATTTAAATTGAAGTTTTCCGCCAAAGTTGGCGATGTGCTGAAGAGAATATGAATTTTAGTTGTGGAACATCGCACTGCCTGGGGAGATTTTGAGACGGTGTAATGAGAAAGGGGGGGGGGAGAAGGAATAAGTTAATATCTCCGCAACCAAAGAATCCATTTCGTGTCAAAATAAGTTTTGATTCAGGCTTATGAGATTGTTTGTTGGCGTCAAACTAACCGCATTAGAGTGGAGTTTGTTTGTCGGGGGATGTATTTGTCCGAAGGGATGGATTCGAAGGTGTTGTTTTATTAGCTGTTTATAAGGAAGACATATTGTTATGCAGTGATGGAAAGGAATATTAACATAATTTAATTTTATGTATAGAAATCTTAAAGGAATCTTTGCATTTTTTTCCTTTACAAAATTGATTAAAAAATATTGGAAAATCAAAAAAGAAAAAAAATGAAATTCAGGGAAAATGCTCATATTTTTACCATCTCATTCAATTACACAGCATGAAATGTTTCGTTTTTGATTTTAGAGGATTAACCCTTTGCGGTCGATGCCGCTGTGGCGGCGTTTGTAATCTGTCGTAGGAGGCGGTGTCGTTGCTGTGGCGGCATGATCACGTCTCGAAAGATCACTCCACAAAAATTGAGATTAACAGAAAGCTAGCCATTTCAGACATTTCAGCTGCCAATTCAGTACTCCCAAGCGAAAAATTTACCGACCGCAAAGGGTTAAGTAATCATTTTGAACATATTTTCTATGATTAGTTAAGTTCACATTTTGTTTAAAATCCACAATCTTCGTATCAAAACCACAAGCTAAACTTAATGCAATGAGCTTGCAACTCTTCTTCTATTTACCGCATGGGACCGCGTTGGCCTGGTGGTAAGGACTCCTCTCATGAGCCGTAGGGTTTCAGGTTCCACCGAAGAACCGTCGTGTAAAAAGGTTTATTGTACATTAAATCCATCACGACCAAACGCCCTTCCACTGGTAGGGAATGGTGTTGTAGGGAGAGGGTGGTGATAACTCAAGTGTCATCCTTGTCATCTGACAGGGGTTCAAAATTTTGAGGTCCGTCCCAGAATAGCACTAGTGTTGCTTTACAACTGAATGTTAATATAGCTAAACTAAGCTAACTTTAATTTACCACATTCTCATTAAAGCAAATAAGTAAACGAACAGATAAGTAGCCTTTGATATATTTAGTTCAAAAATTCGTGAAAATCTATTGTTTAAATAATGAATCCAATATCAAATATTTTTATCAAATTTCTCATGTTTTTGACCAATTATATCCACAGTCATATGGATAAACCTCAAAATGATGGATAAATATCATTAATACATTAAAAAAATGTTTCAATTAAAAGAGAATAGAAATAACATGAACCATTCGAAACTACTTTTACTGAAGTTCCTTTACGCTAGCTTTATAAGATGCGCTGTACATTGATTGCATGATTCTACCAACGCCTCCTAACACACAGAAAGCCAAGCCACTGATTTTTGACGTCATTAATAGCTGGATACTCTTTCCACAAGATTGAATGACAGTGTCCATATCGGCTTTCACCAGGCGGTGCGTCGACATCTGTTACGGCAACCGAATGAGGCAAGAAAACCCGACTATTAGTGATAGCGAAAATGAGCGCCGAGGCCTTTTATGTTTAACTTTTTTTCTTTTTTTCGTATATGTGGGGAGAATGAATATTATATTATATATATATTATTTCTGTATTTAAGAGTTTTCAATATTTTTTATATATCAAGGGGACGAGTATAATAAAACGGTTGTTTTGAACAAAGTGTAAGTACAGTTTTTGCTTGATTTTGAGAAAAGGGTAATTGACTTGAATATTGATAAAAGGTAATAAATACACCTACTAAAATTAATCAACTGTAGAAATTTATGTTCTAATGATACTTTTTGCTGTAATGATTCATAACGTGGCACTTTAAAATAACCTAGTTGCAATATATATCCTCATAAAATAACATAAGAAAAAGAATTTATGATGACAGTTTAAAATACTATTATCATCGTATTTCACTGATTAATTTAACAGTTTCTGCCTTCTTCTTGTACAAATTATATAAATTTTTGTACCATTTAGATGCAGACTATCATTACCATTAGATTTGCTATTTTCTTTCGTAGAAATGTATTTCATTTCCCAATATTTTGAAACCAGATTTCATGAGACTGTTCTTCCTAAATTTTGTTTGTGTTAAGCGTTTTCCCCTAATAATGCAGAATAACAGTACTTTTTAAATGAATAACAGAATATTTATAATTTACAGAATAAAAGATATCTATAATTTACAGAATATTTATAATTTACAAATTAAAAGAGTATTTATAATTTACAGAATGAAAGAATATTTATATTTACCGAAAATAAGAGTATTCCTAATTTACCGAATAAAAGAGTATTCATAATTTACGGAATAAAAGAGTATTTATAATTTACAAGATAAAAGAGTATTTATAATTTACTGAATAGCAAAATATTTATAATAATAAATCACTAGTTTCATCATCAAAATATCAATTTATACCTCATAGTTTATCTTTGCAATGACAATATCAAGGAAATCTTATAAAATCATAAAATTTCTTCATTTGTAAGAACTGCAGATAAACTTTTTTAATGCAGCTCTGAATACAAATATCCATTTAAGAAAAAAAGTCTTTGTTGGTAATCAAAATAGAGCAAGCTATTGATATGGTCTCATCTGTTAAAACATGTGAATAAACAGGGTTTTCTCTTAATTGATAGGTTTTCAGGAACACGTAGATATTTCACATGTAGATAAGAATAGGATTTCCAAAGTAAAAGTATGCTTAGCAGGTTCATTAAGACAGTTTACTAGGTCAAAAAGTGGATTGCAATTTCGGGTTAAGCGAAAAGTAATTGCTCCTAATTGTAAATGACATTTAAATACCATTCATTGCTTAATTTCTCCTTCCACATCAATTAAGCTGTTCAGAAAATCAAGTGAAATGAGTGTTATTTTTGATTTTTTTCTGATTTACGAAGTATATAAAAAGAAGTAACGTCAATAAATTTAATTCGAAATTTGTTATGAATCTTCATGCTTCTAGTATTCCCGATTAGGAAAGAACACATTGGTAGAATCAATCTTCATTCAAATATGATAAAATTTTGTCTTTGGTCTTCACATCCAAATGGAAAGACTGTAAAAAATCGTATCAGAAACTGTCAGTGAGAAATCTGCTTGTCTGTCTATACGTTAGAAACTTAATTCAAAACTGCAACAAGATGGTTCAGTTAATTTTTTAAAAATTGAATTTTTAGTTAAAATTAAAGACAAAAAAACTTTTAAAATCAAATTTTGGATATAAATGTGAAAGAGTATACTATCTTCTATCTACCTATATAGATGCGTTTAAATACGATGTCTTAAAAGTGATATCATCTAACAAAAAAGTGTAGTACTACATTCTAGTACAGTTGTAGAATTCTATAGTATTTCAGAATAAATTAATCAATTTTAGAAGATAATGTTTGCAATACAACATTCATTTCATTTCACTTTAAACTGGAAGTGCCACGAAAGACGCCAAATTGTGAAAATAAATTTAAAATTCAATGAGAAAAATTGAGTTTTTTTATTTATCCATTCATTTATTTATTTTTAAATTCATATTTATCTACTTTCTATAAACAACAAAATTAATTACTTTCCACATTTGTAATTTAGATATTATTGTTAACCAAAGCAGTCACTTCCTAAATTTTTAAATCTTAATTTTTTGAGGGAATTTTGTATTAATTCCTCTGATGATTTGCTACGCTCCATTATTTACACCAGAAGTATTATCAATCTGATAAGAAAATAAAAACGCAATTAATAAAAATACGCTCTTTAAATAATTAAAACTTAATTTTTAATAAAAGATTTTAAAAAGGATAATATGCCCTTTTTTTTCAGAATTAGAGAGGATGAAAAAAGATTTATCTGCTTTTTATTGGGTTATTTACTTTCAATGAAGATTTATTTTAGCCCCTTAGCTGGTTTATTTTCCTTACTATCTAATAAGATGACACCTTCTATTTCTGGAATATTTTCTTATTTTGATTCAAATGGAAATCCATGGAATACTTGGCTTATCTGCGTATTCGAAGTCATTTTACTATTGAATTAGAATTGTTAGGAATGATTTATTTTTTTGTTTACAACTATCAAAATTCGATAAAACGATGCACGTACGGCATACGGGCAAACCTGTTAAGTGGTTAATGTGGCGGGAAATGATATTTTCTGTACAACAAAGTTTAAAAATCTGTATTTTTAAATCATTATTTAATCTATATCCAACCAAATGAATTAAATTGCCTTGTAATACTAAATTAGTTTAAAAGAAAAATTCATCAACTAAAAATTGTTCAATTTATGGATGATTTTTCAAATAAATCAACTCGGACAAATCTAATTTTCCATGAAAAAAAATATCTGGTCGGAATATCCTGCTTATCAACTCCCATTTAACCCTGTCTGTCGGAATCAATATAACCGAACTATTTATCGAACTAACACCACCCCCTTCTCGACCCGTGTGACCATTCGGAAATCAATAATCGTCTGTGGAAACTGGACAACTGTTTAATAGTAATTACAGGCAGCTGAGTATAAAGTGCGGTCGAACAAAAGGCTAAATTCTTCGGCGGGAATCGATAAATGGAGGCTCTGCCCACTCGCAGCGTCAAAGGATGTCTCTCATGTTCGCGCTTTTGTGCGCTGGAAATGCGCTGCCTCGAATATGTGCGCCCCGGTAAATGGATAGGACGAAAGTTATGAGATACCAGGGGGTCGAATAAATAACAGGGTGCCGAAGGGTATTGTTCGGGAAGAATGGGTGATAATTTTAGGGGTAAAGCCTAGGGAAGTAGTGTCTAGACGGGGTGATGCGGAAATTCAGAAATAGGCATGCTGTAGATAAAAATTCGGGAAACTCGAGAAGTTAAAAAAAAGATATCTAGAATTGCTGTGATTCACTGCACTTGATATAATTGATTTATTATTTATTTTTATTTTATTGATTAAATTTCGAATTATTCTTTATTTGATTATTATTTGAACGATTTATTGGGTTACATTTCTGTTGATCTGAATGATTTAATGTTGTACATCTGTTTATGTGAATGATTTAATGAGGGATATCTGTTTATGTGAATGACTTAATGATGGATATCTGTTGATCTGAATAATTTGATGATGAATATCTGTTGATCTAAAGGATTTAATGATGGATATCTGTTTATGTGAAGGATTTAATGATGGATATATGCTTATGTGAATGATTTAATGATGGATATCTGCTTATCTGAGTTGTTTAATGTTGAATATCTATTAATATAAATGAGTTTAAAATAGATATTTCACTGTTAGAATTATTTAAAAATGGATATTTGTTTATATGAATAATTTATGAATTATTCCTTACAATGCAAGTGATTTAAAGTTCAGTATACAATAAATAAACAAGATTGAAATAAAAAAGTAATTTCAGACAAAGCAGCAATTTTCTAAATGCGTTTTTTTTAACATGCCATTTTTTTAGAGCTGTCAAATGTCCGGAATTATTATTTTTTTTTTGTATATTGTTAATTGCTATAAGAAGATAGGCAGAAAGCGGACAAAGAGATACTGTTTCCGTAAAATGCCCTATATAAAATTCTTAGATCACAGAATGCAATGTCTAAAGTAATCAAGGCAAATGATAAGAAAATAGATGAATCGAGCCTAAAATCAACGCAAATGAAGAGAAAATGAATCAAGCCCAAAATGTTATCATTTTACAAAGTTTAGGTTCACGAGACAGAAATATTTATTTTCCTTGAAAAGCAATCCTGGACAGTTTTTTTCATTTTTTAATGTGATATTTTGCCAAGGTAAATTTCGAAATACTAAACATCTATATAGAAGGAATATATATTAATTTTATCCCGTTAAAAATAATTACGTTAACATGAGAACTCTCAGAAAATTTTACAACAAATTTATACAATTGCAATTTAAAAAGGTATTTGCGGGAGAAAAGAGCTTCAAAAAATATCCATTACTTCTCCATTTTCAGAAAATATCTGACAAATAGGTTCGTGAAACAAAGTATTTTATAAATCAGTCTAATACTTAATTTGAGCAAATAAATTATAAAAATTAATTTTTTAAAAACTCTAATGACGTTTTTTTAAAACTAACGAGATTTATTTATTTTAAAATCGATATTGATAAATGCTTTAAACTGATTGATACTTTAAAATTGATTTGATGTGAATTTTAAATTGGTTGTTTGTTTGATTTTGAATTTAGAGAAAAAATACGATATAAATGTAATATTTTCATAACGAGCTTTTGACATACAGAATAGATTGAAAATAACATTTTAGTGCAACTATAAGCTATTTTCAGAATTTCTTTTTTAATTTACAGAGGTATTTTAAATTGATAGTTTTACAATCTGGCATGCAGTGAATGGTCATGAAAACTGAAGAAACCTCTATAGAGCGGCAGATATCAAATATGAATCACAGATATTTTATTAAATTTTTGCTTCATGGAATTTTAAAAATTATAGTTACATCTTCAATTAATCAATATTCAGAATTTAAAATATTTTAATTAATAAATTAGAAGTACATTATTGTACATAAGCTATTTTTTATCTCTTTAAATTCAATAAATAATTTTCGCCGTGATAGTAATTTTGTTATTGTAGAATTTCTTAATTCGTTAAATCGAAAATTAATTTAAGCGTTTTATTTGGCAATATATTTATTGTTGTCTTTACTGCATTTATACTCAAGCGCATTGTGGCAACAATTTAATACATTCTTTTGAATGACATTATTCTTACTGTCATTAATTTTAAATTTTAAAAATCCAACGATGTACTCCAAGTGGTTCGAATATGCTTTAATTATTTTTATTATTATTAATTTTCTAAATAACCCTGTCTAAAACTATTTTTTATGTCTTTGAAATATCTTAAATCCTATTCGTGACAATTCCATAACATTTTTATTTTAAATAATTTCAGAAACAAATTAAATTTTAAATCTTTAATGTCTGGTACGAAATGACTCATTTAAAATAGGCGATTAAAGGAATAAAGCTTTGCATATTTGTTTAAAATTCTTCTAATTCTTAATTGGTAGTTTTTTTCAAGACACCTATTTCATATTAAATTGATAAATATAGGTTTAAAAGTAAAAAGTTTTAAAGTTTCTTTATCCATTTTATATTTTGGCATGTTGTCTGTTTAGCAAATACCAAAGCAGATAAAAAGATATGTTATGCTCTAAAGAATATCGTCTGTTAAACTAAAAGTTTGGGTGTTTCTTGATAATTGAAAGAGAAATATGCCCTTATTAATCATGATAAAGTCATCTTAATTGAGACATTTTGCAAACATTTATGACATCCCTACTTAAAAGGATTTTCGAATTATATCTTAAGTATCGGAGAAAGTAATTCCCAATGTTTTTTCATTGGGATAACGCTATTAGGCCTACTAATAGAAACTACTTTTTTGGTTTTAAAATTGTTACTTTTACGTACATAAACTTGTTCTTTGTCTTCTCCTTTACATAGTTTAAATCCGGAAATTCTTATTTTAAAATGCAGCTCATACAAATAATCGAATGAAGTAAATGAATATTATCTAAGAAAAATATTAAATATGGTGATTAGTTAACTTTTAATTAATCTTATTGATAGTTATTTATTTTATCATTTCTCTTTTGATATTTATAAACATTTGTATTCTAAATTTATTAAATAAATTAATGTTTAATTATTTAAATCTCTTTAGTCTATTGTTCCGCCTTTTATATATTAGATTAGATGTCAGATAAAAAATATATATATTAGAGCAGATTAAGGAACAGTAGGAAACAGTAAGTTTGCTTTCAATTTTATTGTGTAATCTATTAGCTTAAAGATTGAAATTTTATTTTTAGTTCATGCAAAGTTGCAGCGGCTAGTGTATGAGGTGCTTGTAAAATTATATTGTTGAGTAAATATTATTAAATAAAACGCACTATCATTAAAAATCTTGCTTTGCCACAGTTAAATAATGCATGCCATCATTATTAGAAATTTAACTGAAGTTAGTGGTATTCATGTTGAATAGTCATAGAAAACTATGAAGGATCTTCTCATAAATGAATAATATAGTACGTATTTGAGAGAGTTTATCGATATTGAAAAGAGAATTTTGTAATCAAATAACTTTTTTTAAGATATGCAGTTTCGTCTCTTAGAATATTGGTTTTTAAATTATATTCGTGATATGCCACAAATTTTGATACGCAGATGTTTCGAACTTTTTTTATACTTTTCCCTCCATCTATTAGCTTAAAACAATTGTAAAACTAATTGAGTATTCTACTAATCCTGACCACTTGTTTAATTTTGCTAATTTTAAATTTGATATGAAAGATCCAGGCTATACATATGATACCAGTCAAAAAATCTTAAACATTTTATTTCACCATACATTTCTGAATAGGAGAAAAACTTTTCCTTCAACCACAACCACAGTATTGAATTCGCAAATTTTTAATTCACATAAAAGATCCATGACCTTAAGAGATGTTTACACTGGTCATCTATTACTTCCCTCCCTTCTTGATGGATAAATATCACAAAATAAAGCTTTGACATTCTCAGAAACTACATCGATTTTGCCCAAGTGATTATTTGTCACTTTACAAACCTATCTAAATAAAAATGTTCAATATCTATTGTGTAAGTGCAATTTTTAAAAAAAGTTGACATGATTACATAAGTACTGTTAACCACTTCGCATACAATGACGTCTCCGACATGCACATCGAATTACTGAATTTTTATTTTCAAATTTGTAACTAAGTCACAAAATCAAGTATTTAAATACAAAAAAAATCAATATGAAACGATTTGGTATCCCAAATGCTCCATATGTTATTTTAAAAAAACAAATTAACAATAAACTACCAAAATAGGATGAGTTATCTAATTAAAAAGTTAAATAAATTCGTATGTCAAGTAGTTAATATGATGACAAAACAGCTTTTACACAGATTACTAACAATCCTATTTACTAATTACAAAAGTAGATATTAAACTATGATCTCCATAACATAATTGATTACATCCAAATATCAATATGCAAAAGATAAATCAATTTTTAAATTGATAATATTATTTGAATTTCGGATTCAAAATCTAAAAAAGTGATTGAAAACTATTTCGAAACTAAATTTAAAAATTTTAAATTAGATTATTTTGATGTTTATTCACTTATTTATATGATTATCACATTTTTTTCAGATTATTAGTCGCCAATCTAGAAAACGATTACTTTTTTATTTTTTTATTTCAGTTTGTTTGAATATTGCCGCCAGATTGTTGAAAAAAAATGATTGCAAAAGTGAGACAAACTGAAATGTTTTTCTTCCATGAGGAAGTACAATTTTCTATTGTGATACCAGAAGTACTTATATTCAGGACGCCAATTTATATGCCATGAAACCAATTTTATTGAATCTCTATGTAAGTAACCCATTCATTTTTTGACACCTTAAGACTCTAAGAAAACAGTGTGTTAATAAGATTTTGCCTCAGGGGGAGGATTTTAAAACATACATAGGTATAAAATAAACAGTTTTAACTCTGTTTAGCTGGTTTAAACAGTTCTCCTTAAGGAGGAAATTCAGTCGACCGAAACTGAGAATTGACAGTGATATGCAATCTAGCAAAATTTTACACCCATCGCGTGACTAACAGTTGGCTATGAACTGGTTCTTTTTTCTCAAAAAAAGCATTGACTTTTTTTTACAAGTTCCCAATTTCTTTAAATAGCTCTTGGCTAGTTTGAAATTAAATGTAGTTGAAAATCATATATATATATATATATATATATATATAAAGAATAAATTTTATGACACAGGTTTCAGCATTTTTACGATAACAACTGGACCAAAATTCAAAATATTTTCAGTTTTATTTTAAATTTTCGATACAAAAATAACAATAAAAAAGATTAAAATGAAATCTTCTATACATATTTCAATGTATCATGTTAGAACATCATCTCTTGAACGGCCAAGGACCTACGTGCTCGTGCAAGTTAAGTTATATTTTTACTCATTTTAGTGGTTTCATTGAATGAGTCGCTTTAGTACTGCAAACAATCCCAAAACCCTTGTCTCGCATTTATTGTTTAGAAATATATCACATTTCCTATTTATTTCTTTTCATATAATCAACGTGTTGAAGATGACATTTTTCTAGGTTTTATTTGCGGTAGTCATTAACTTATTTTTTTAATCAGAGCTTTTATAAATGCAATAGCAATACATTATTAAAAGCTGATTTTTGAGGTGCTCGTGCAAATAATATTTTTATTTTCCTCCTACGGATTTTTGATAAAGTCAAAAACCTCATCCCAAAAATAACATCAGGTTCTGACATGATAAAAAGAACAGAAATTGGTTCACTTCGTTTCACATAAAAAATAATGCATTAGTAAAATATAAAGAATTTTTTAATTCATGATTTAGATAACAAAATATATTTGAAAAATTATAACCTTAGAAACTCTATAAAATGTCTTACCATTTTTCAAGTAAATGTAATTTCAAATTATTTTTTAAAAGGAAAATTTGCTAACTCGATTCATTTTTTGTAGCGGAAATTCCAAGGCAGATGTTTAAACAAACGTCAATAGAATTATTTTTTTCCTTCTTTAAAGCCTTTAATTGAGATGACAGCTCGTTCTCGTGCGTCAATTTGCTTTCTATTTGATTTAAGCGAGTAGCAATTGATGTAAAAAGAAAAGAAAATCATTTGTTACGAAAATATCCCAAGTTTTTTCAGTTCTTCATGCGTATAACAAGTGGCAAAACTAAAATCTGGTATCTAATGAAAAGTTCAAATAAAATCACATTTCAACAGATTATATTCAGTTTGAAAAGAATAGTTTTCGTGAAAATGTCTCTTTCTTATGTAATTCTTTTCACTTTATCAGTTTATCATAAGCTTGGATCCAGAACTCTGGACTAGAGAACAAAGGATTCTGTAGCGAAAATAAAATATAGCAAAGATTTAATTCACTTTTTTTATAAATCAAAGTCATCAAAAATCCCTTCTATGAAATTTAGAACATGAAAAGATATTCTGACAAAGCTGTAGCACTTATTATGTAATCGTTTTAGATAATTATGAGTTTCATGTGTAGTGGAAATTGGCCTTATTGCAAAAAGTGATGCGCTATTTTTCCTACAATTTTATACTCAATTCCTCTAAACTCAAAAAGTTTTGGGGGCAAAAACTTTTGAATTCTTATAAAGATAGTAACAATTATATGAAGAAACATTTTCTGTAAAAGAATGCTCCTTAATTCATTTTTTCTGTGCTCATTTTATTATTATGTTCTGTATTTTATTAGATTTACTTTTCACTATTATACTTTTTTTTTGCAAATATCAACTTGATGCCAAATTATTTTAGCATTAGTTAGTAATTGTTGGCAATCTGTGTTCTTTTACTGAAATGTTTACGTTTGACTGAAGCATCAGACTGATGTCGGAGGAGGATATTTTAATCTAAATAAACCATTTATTATAAATGCGCTATTGGAAACATTTACATATAAACCTTATATTCAGAATGCATTTGCACTTACATTTTATTGCAATTAGTACTAATGCTCTTACATTTTTACAACATCATCGAAATATATGCATCTAAATAAATTAAGTGGTGAAATTTAAAGGAGAAACTTACATAGTTGATTTTAATTATTTGACAAGAAATTTATTCCTTTTAGACAGAAAATCACACGAGTTTAAAACAATTAATCATAATAACTTATGTTTATTGAGTTCATCTTAAATAATAGTTTTAAGGTAGTCACATAATATAACATACAAAAATTAAAAGGAAGTATTGAATACTGAATTTATATTTACATCTAAATTTCATTTTGCAATCACAAATAAGGCCTGTTTTTAATGGTAATTTTTAAAATTTATACATGCAAGACGTCCTCTGTAATTCTGATCCAATGGCTAATATTTGAAGTTAATAGAAATAGACGTGAACTTCAATTGGGAAAAAATCAAAATTATGCTAAAGATTATATTTTATACTGATTGAGATTCCATAAAAATAGTGATGTCTACCTTTTTTTATACAGCTCTATGAACATCATAGTCATATTTTGCACACTGATCTTGTGACTAGTTAATTCGATAAAATTCTGAACTTCCTAATTTTTTATTGTCTGAAAATATATAAAATATAACGATTTACGTCATTTTAGAATATTTTTTCTAACTGTAAGTATTCGACTACTTTTAAAGCTTTAGTTATTAGTTATCGGGTCACGATTGGATAGTACATTATGCATATAGTACTAATTTCTTGACTGAATCAAAGGCATAAATCTCGTGTTAAATCAATTCATAAAAACTGTCGACTCTTTCAAGTTGTTTGCGTCATAAAAGTAAACTTTATTGAAAAAATTTATTATAGAATACTGAAGTCTTTTTGATAATAAGAATCAGGTAGATTAATACCTTAGCAAATTAATCAATCAATATAGATTTTATTTTGTATAACCTAAACTTAGTTTCTCCGACTCCAATACTCCAACGCTTTCTTAAGAGGTATTCTTTTTAATGCCTTAAAATATAATTCGCCAATTATACAGCGGTTACCAATTTGTAATTTATTATATCGATATATTGAGTTACAAATTGTTACAAATGATGTTTGGTGCCTTCAAACCTAGTGTTTTTACCTTCTCGTATATGATCCGTGAAAAGACAAAATATTGTGATTGTCGAGAATTCTAACTCGAGATTTTGACGAATCTCCATGCTAGATACCCCCCCGGGTCCGCAAAACAAACATTTTTAAATACGCCTTTCTGTCTGACTATGGACAAGATAACTCAAAGGTAATTTAAATTAGGCGGGAGAAATTTGATGTATGCTCTTTACTCCAATTTAGTTCATTTCTATCAAATTTGAAACAACCTCCATTAAATATAAATCGTTCTTTCTGGATGTTCGAATAAAAAATAATACGAAATCTATAAAAAAAGAGCTATATGTATAAAATCTGGTAAGCAGATTCAGAATCTAAAGTGTAGATATATCTATAAAAGTTGAAAGTAAATCCGTCTAAGAATCGATCATCTGTTGAAAAGTACTCACAAACCTGCAAATACGATAACTCAAAAATGCAATGACTTTTTGTTTCTAATAACACTTGCCATGGACACTTATACAATCAGTCCTTTTAAGCCAAGGACGCGTCTCTTGGTTTTAATATAGCGCCAACTAAGGCCAAGAGTATGTCTTAGCTACTCACGTATCCCATTTGCTAGCACAATCCCCTTTTTACAGGGGCACATTCACGCAGATAGTACAACAACCCTTCCTGAATCTTTACTCGAACCCAGGGCACCTAGATCACAGGGTAAACGTGATACCCCTGAGCCAAGATATCGGCAAGCGATGACTTGAATATATGAAATACAGAGTGGGACTTTTTCTATTACATTTGTAATTATGTGCCAGATTTTAACTTTAATTGGCTGAGTGTAAAAACTCTCCAAAATTCGCAATAAATGTTTCAGATGGGTACTAATAACATCCTAGTTTAATGATCCCACTCCAATAGGCTTTTCCGTAACCATTGTTTGTCAACAGGATATACACAAGTACATTAGTAGAAAATATGGGAAGGTATCAAGGAGAAAAATCTCACCGGTTTATATCAAGATGTCTTATATTTCAATAATGCTCTGGAAAAAAAATTTTTGGAATTACAATTTCATTCATAAGTCACCATTAGAGGGAAATAAAATATTTTAATAACAAATAATATCGAAATTCATCTAAATTGGAGAAATAAGGTGAAGTATATTTTTAGTACAAAGAAGGGCTCTAAATTCGAAATATATGTATGAATATTTATAAGTTATTCATTTTTCGCATAGTATGTAACTAAGGAATGATGTTCTGTCTTTTATATTAGTTTCAAAATTGAATTTTTGGACTTTAATTATTTGTTTGCCGAATCATCAGCACTTATGATTCGCAGATAAGCTACGTCAATGATGACATTTAATTAAGAAAAAAAATTTCGGTAATATAAGAACAAACTCGCAAACAAGATATAGAAAAAATTACTTCGTGATAAATTTTATGCGTTTTAATTAGGAATTTTGTATAATTTAAATTGGGAAAAAATTATAGGATAATTTTAATTAGGAATTCAGGATTAAAATTAAGAAGTTAGGGTAAAAATTAACTCTTTGGTATAATTTTTATGCTTTGATTTCTTTTCAGCTTTTTAACATTTAAGACCAAAGTTAGCTTTAAAAGAAACTATTTAACAGTTTATATAATGTAAATTCGGTCGAAATCTTTGACGTAGTAAATTCTAGAAGATTTTCCATATTAAAACTGAAAACATTTTTACAGTCTGGAAGGTGCATTAGGAAAAAGAACTCCTTACCCTAAAGGAATTTTAACACATTTGTAAGCATACATCTTTTCAAGTTTACAATAATTCAAAAATTTGCAGGAGCAATCACGATTTACTAGTGATGTATTAAAAGATATAGCTTTGGCATAGTATTGAAAAATTTTCGTGCATCGTATTGAAAAATTATCAATTCGTATTGAAAATTATTTTAAGGGTTTGAAGAGAAAATTCAATTTTAAGACAACTTAATGAGTTCGTGAAAAACTGTCAATCAAAATGTTGTTAGAATTTAAATTAAATTGCTGACGACATCATGCCTTCCCCTCAAATCAGAACACATTTGTGAATAATGGTGCATTAAAAGTCAAAAGTATGTTCGATTTTAGATAAATCGAAAGCGATTTTCAGCTTGTTTGGGCAAATTCAATTTAAGACCCCTCTTGTAACTCATTAACGTTTTCCAAAAGAGACAACAAGACTGTTGAGTGGGTTTTGGGGAACGACTCTCCCTAAAAGTGAAAACAGGAAGAAAGGGAGAAGGAACAAAAAACACAAAGGGGGAGGCAGAGAGAGAGAGAGACTCACCGTTACCGTCAGCTGTTGAGATAAATGAAACTCTAAACAGTAAGTAGGACAGGTGATTATTGGGTTAAAATCCAATTGGGAGAGGGACCGGTCTCCCTTCGGTGACTCTGGGTACACAGAGAAATTGGTGAGATGCGATATTCAATCCAATTTGGTGGACGACATCGCGTATTTATTCTCTATTCATAGGGGTCAAAACTCTATTTGTCCACAGATTCAAAGGACAAAACTAAAGGGGAGAAAACATGTTTTTTTTTTTTTCCTTTCATCGATTCAAACTGTTTTCTGAAAAAAAAATTACTGAACAGCCCTAAAATTAATGGGAAATGTGAGGTCTCGGTTTCTAATAGCACAAGCATAAGCTGTCACATCGCAAAATAAAACGTCTGGGTAATTCTGCCGAGAAAGGATCTGGGATTTGATGAAAGTGGTCAAAAGTTTTGTTTCATTAGGAATAATGTAAATAATATTTCATATTTTATTAAAATATCAATAACAACTCTTACTTTGAAATAATCCCTTTTTTATTCATTATTTTGGATTATTCAATTATTTTATTTAGTTTAAGTGAAGATCTTTTTTATTATTGAATAGTCCTAAAACTTATGATAAATATGAGGTTTCGGTTTCTGACTTTAGGAGTATAAGTGTTCACATCTCGAAATAAAACCGTCGATGCAATTCTTTTAAGAAAGAATATGGAATTAATTTAAAGCTTGTATAAAAGCTTTATTTCATTAAACATAATGTAATTACTAATTAATTCTTTTTTAAAATATTAATAATATTCCTAACTTTAAAGTAATCCGTTTTATCATGCCAGAACATGATGTTGTTTTTGGGATGAGGGTTTTGGAGTCTGCAAATATCCGTAGACGAAAAATAAAAATTTTATTATTTGCACGAGCATCTCAAAAATTCAGCTTTTAATAACGCGGTACCATTGCATTTACAAATGCTCTTATTTAAAAAAAATAAGTTAATGACTACAGCAAATAAAACCTCGATAAATGTCATCTTGAGCACGTGGTTATATGAAATGAAATAAATAGGAAATGCGATATTTTTTTAACAATAAATGCCAAAGTTTTTTTTTTGGGGGGGGGTCGTTTTCAATACTAAAGTGACTCATTCAATGATACAATGATACTGAATAAAAAAATATTATTTAACTTGCAACGAGCACGTGGTGTTTGGCCGTTCAAGAAATGATGCTCTGATATGATACATTGAAATATGCATAGCAGATTTCATTTTAATCTTTTTTATTCATTAATTTGGTCCATTTATCCATTTTTTTTCGTCTGTATTTTTATCCATTTGTCTTATTTTGTTTAAACGAAGATCATTTTCCAAAAAAAGTCTATAGATCTGCTCTGTTACGGAAAACTGGTCACGAAAATTGACGCTATTAAATTATTTAATAGATATTTCGTGATATTATTAATTAGTATTTTATGCTGTTTCACAGAGGAGAAATGTTTATTTATATATTTTCAATATTTTTTTAATTGTAATAATATATTTTCGCATCAATATGAACCAATAGTGTTTTCTCTTAACTTTATTTAAGAACTTTCACGGTGTAACATTAGTTCTACTAAAAAGATAAGAATAAACTGTCACAAAATATCCGCTGTACTATTATACAAAGAAAAACGCATTATTAATGAAAATTTCTCTTGTTGAGAAAAGGACTCAAAATTCAGACAAACATTTTTATCTATATGAAAACCTTATAATTTAAGAACAGTTAGTCATTTTCATGACTGATGAACAATATAGGTCAAATAGACCATCTGAAACTTTATTCGTTATAATGACACAAATTTGTGCTTAAAAAGAACCCGGGTTGAAAAACGATAAAAGTAAGACATGCGAGCTGTAATTGATCCATAATATAAGCTTCAAGGACACAATGAAACGTGATTACCTTACTTCTTACAAACTAGCTCAATCTATTCTAAATCAAAATTTTACTTCGGTAATACAAAAAGAAATGATGTCAAAAAAAAAAAAGAAGAGAAACATAACTTAAGTTTTATTTTACAAATGATTTAATTTCTGTGGATTAGATTCCAGATAAAATACCAGAATGTCCTTCTTATGAACACAGTGTACCATGATAAGTCAATAAGTAATTGATCCTGCAAACATTAGATATGATATTAGATTATAGCACTGGTAAAAAAACCCGTGGATGATTAGCCTTCGAATATACACGCTTATATATGGAAAAGTAATGGCTGGATTACGATTATATTTTCTAATAATTCTTCAGTTAATTTAATTTGCAACGCATTATTTTTTCTGAATATTAAGTACTAATGAATTGGAAAAAAATTTCTGAAAAGATTTTTTTTGATCAGGCAAGTAAAAAAAAGCTATAAGATTGTCTTATGATAAAATGGTTAATTATCAATTTCCCTTATTAATTATCAGCTAAATAATCAATGCGGGTATTTAATGTTATTTCTTTCAAACGATGATATTGAATGAAATAAATTATTACATGAATTACAAGAAAGACAATTTCTAACTCTATGTAGTATAATTTTGTCAAAATAAAAATTTAAAATAATAAAACTTTAAATAATGTTCTATTTATACTAATGGCACTTGCCATGGACAAACCCTCCGCTGATACAGCAGCAGATTTAAGCCGAAAGGAGCGTCTGTTGTTTTTCAAGTAGCACCAACTAGGGCCAAGAGTACGACTTAGCTACACACTCACCACATTTGCTTTCGCAGCCCCTTTTTACAGGGGAGCACAGTCAAACATCTCAGAGATAGCACACAGAAGAACAACCATGCCCAAACCAGGACTCGAACCCGGGACTCCCAGAACACGAGGAAGACGCGTTACCTTTTGTGCCAGAAAGCCGGCAAATAACGTTCTAATACAGTTTTATATTAGCTGTAGAAACTTGGTATTGATAAAACTATAATATAAACTACAATAATAATATAATATATAACAATGACATATTTATAAAATTATAATATAATCTATAATAATATATTATATAATAACTATATTAATAAAACTATAATAATAACTATAATAAGATTTACAAAATTTATATTATTATGTTTATATTTATATTTTTAAATTGCGTTATTCTTATTCAGTTAAAAAAATCTCTTGTTTATCTCGAAACATAAAATAATTTTCTAGAAATAAGGATAAAATAGATTTTGGAAACTCGTATTGAGTGTTCAAGTCGAATATTTTTATATGACTCATAAGTTAAATTCAAGAAGATAAGCTAGATTGCTTTATGTCTTAAATCTGATTGAGTAACGATTTCACGTTGAAGAAGAACCGAACATTGATCGTTACTCCCCCGACGTTAATTGGTAGTAAATTAATTTAAACGGAGTGTTTTGTCTAAAAATAACCGTAATCATTCCTTTGGCAAACAAATGAAAGTACTCTTCGGTAATTATATGCTCTATCATTTACCCGATTCTTTTTATTCCTAAAGAGGCAGAGAAAATCGCATTTGAGAGAAAGTAATAGCAATCAAATCTCGAAAAAGCCGTTGTTTGTGTTTATAGTTTGCCTTTATCTTTAAAAGGAAATCATCGAAATAAAGCAAAAAGCGTTTCACCGAGAAATATCATTGCTTTATCAAATTACCTAAACCGAAACTGCGTAAACAATGTACAGAAAAGTACCAGCTTTAATTTAATAAGCATAGTCTTATTCGCAAAATTTAGCGTACGCATCATCGAGATGATCGTTTTAGAGACTAATTTGACGCTACACTGGAAAGAAATCAATCTCCAACTTCTTCGGGAAAAATAAACAGCCTTCCTCGATTAATTTCTTTGAAGAATTACCTTTGATATCACTTAGCTCTAACAAAACAATGCCTATGTTTTCTTATCATTCTGGCAATAGAATGGTAGATAGTAAGCCCCCCCCTCTTCCCCAAAGAAATCCGCAACGAATTGCTGCTAAGCAAATTAATTTATCGTATATCTTTTTGACAATGATAAATGTAATTTTGTTTTGGATTCTTTCATGGCCCCCCTGCATTATATGACAGTACCCCGAGGTGGCTGTTCGCGTAGATCAAAGGAACCGACGACTGCGTTGACAGACTCACCGTGAGCAAGGAAGTAAAAAGTAATACCAGCCAGCAACTATGGTTTTCTTTGACATAAGTTAACTTCATCTGCTGCTGGTAATGGATTGGTGTCCCAAGGTAAAATTGACTAAGTTAATTATATCCAGCAATCAAATCGTCGGGGAATGATGAAGTTGCGTTTAGGAGCAAATTAATCAAATCTTTTATAACCAGGAGACGAAGAAGTTATTAAGTAATTGTAGGAAGCTATTCGTACATTGGGATCTTCACTTAAACGATGAATCGGCTTGGTTTATACGTATTTCCTTGTCAATGGTTTTTAGTTTGTAACTTTTAATGAGTAATTTTCGTGAAGATTTTTAACTTAATAGGTACTACAAAGAAATTGCGTAAAATGAGATTGAAAAATTAACCTTCAGTGTTTTTTTACTTTTTTATTTCCTTCAAATACATCTGGACTTTTTAGCCTTTTATCTTTGATTTATTGTTGTGTTCCAAGGTCCACGGATTTTTTTTTTCTTTTGTCATGTGAGAACATGATTTAGTTTCCGTTAGGGGTTTTTGAATAATTTGAGACAACGATTGATTGAAACTCGAAATAGTTTAGGCAATGAGCATAAATGGCAATATTCATTAATATTTTTTAATCCCATATTTAATACAATACCTACTTTTGCCAGTATTGTATTGATATTATATGAGCTTCTTTGAAAGCAGATGCGTTTTTAAAAGGATGACCTGCTTTTACCAGTATTACTTTTTCAAACTATTTTAAACTACTTAATGACTTAAATTAAAACAAATAATGACTTAAAAATAATAATGTTCTCGTATGATAACCTGAAATTTGCGATGATAGATTTGATTTTTCTTTTTATGGTATTCTTTTCTTCTTCGTAAAGTTTCCATTTTCTTTTTGGCTTTTGTTAATGTTCTTTAAATATTTTAACAGCCATTAACTTTTACACTACTTTTTAATACTTTTTGTAAATTTTATTATTCCCATTTAACACAAAGCTATATTAAAGTTATATTTAACTAAAACTTAAATAAAATTTCATTGAACATTATGCTTGAAGGCTTTTTTTACGACTTAATTTTGGAAATTAAGTCGTAAATAACTGTTTCTAGCCGTTTCTTTAAAAGTTATTTAATTTATTCAATCAATTGCTAAAAATTTTACTATAATAAAGTTCAGCTAATATTTCAAAATATTCATTTCTTTTTATTTTGTTTCATTTTGTGTTATGACATTTTCATTTCTTCAAGTAATTAAACAATCTAGCTTAATAAATTTCAGGATATTTTTTCATCACATTTTCGCTGCTAAATTTTTACTTTAACCATTGATTCATTGAATTATTAAAATTTAAATTTATCAAGATTCTCGATATGTAAAAAGTAGAATTTGGCATTTTCCGTCCCGTTACCTTAAGAGTTTTAATGTATTGAGGTCAAAAAAAATTTAATGTTTGTAATGCTTCTGGAAATAAAACATACTACCCACTATTAAAATATTTCCTTGTAACGAACATTTATAGAGTTTAAAACAAACAGAGATAAGAAAACTTCATATCAGGATTAAAACGGGACATTAATATATCAAAAGAACGTATTGCTGCAAACTTTGTTTAAATCAAAAGAAAAAAAAAGGGAAATTTAATATTTTAAGAATGAAAAGCGTGCCATTGGAGTAAGAAATTGGCGCCTACATTTTACTGTTTAGTGAGAATCTATAAGAAATAACCCAAATTTCTAGCCAATACTGTGTAATAAAATAAAATTATATTTTAGATTTTTAAAAAAATGCGGAAATGGTATAATTTAGACTTAACTGAAATGAAAATTGTGAAATTTTAGATATAATTTGTGATACACATGCGATACACTCTGTGAATACTTAATTCTTGTCCCCTTGTATCTGATATATTTAATTTCTTTATGTAAAAGTAAAACGCATCACTGTTTTTAATGGAAGAAGTGATTTTACAGAATGATATTTTCTAACTATAAACTTTTAAATTTGTCACTGAGCTATTAAATAATTTCTCCGCCAAACTTATTTCTTTATTTCCTCTGTTCGAGCTTTGATTCAAGTAGAATTCCATAGCCAATTGCAGCACAATTCTTTATTTTCCAACGAAATTAACCCCTTGCACTCCGATGGAGCCTCTGACTCATCATTCAAGATTGTGCATCATTTGGGCGTTTTATTTATTTATTTTTCAAATTTAATTGTTAAAATTACCTACGTAATGGTTAAGAGATGTAGATTTATTTTTCAAAGAAATTCGACTTAAAAGAATTATGTATATTTATTTTTCATAGCAATAAACAAATCTTTGTATTAGGTGAATAATTCTGCATGTAATTATTTTTCGGAGTGCAAAGGATTGTTAGTGATATTTTTTGGAGTACTTAACATTTTTCTTGTTTTGTTTTTTGCTGGCAAGATTTTATTCTGTGCAATACTTGGATTCCTTGCTTTGATCTCCCCCCCACCTATATTTACGTTCATGTGTATTACATCACACCATATCCATGCATAAAGTGAAAGGATATTCTGATGTCTGACACGCAAATCCCAATTAATTCTTCTAACTTTTTCTAAGCAATTGAAAGCTTTTGGTTATTTTTAGAGACAGTAGGTAGGTTTGACTCTTTTGTCAAAACAGGTTCCCTGTTCCTCCCCCATAGAAAACGACATTCATCAAATCGCTTAATTTCCTTCCAATTCGCCGAGAGATGCGCGCGACATGCATTAACACCACGCATGTGCTTTCCGGAAATTGTGGGCCTTCCCCCTTAAGCATCTGTTCCACAGCTATCTGACTCCAGACAATTCGCGGGAGAAGATGACGATGACAAACAGGCAACCAACCCTCCCCCCTAGTATAAAAAAATCACTGAACAACTTCAACGACATCAAAAACCCAAGTGAGCAGAAAATGGTCTTTCACTAGAACCAGAACCAGATTACGCACCCGTCGGGAAATCAGATAACCAGTTAGTGGCATTAATTGAGACACGAGGGGTTGCTTTGCCCCGGGCCCGAAGAATGTTGTCATGGCCTGTGGGTTTTACATCCCTTGCGGTCGGGTTTTCAGGCGGGGGAAACGAATCTCTTGGGTCAAAGGGAGGTCCTTGCCGATTCATCCTTTAGGTATATAATCGAGACCCCTTGAATCAATTTCCACTTCATCCACACTTCATTTCCTGAATTATCGTTCTTTCCTCTTCGAGGGTCTCCTCAATCCCCATTTGAGCCTTATCATTCATTTCACCCCTCCTCCTCGCTTCAACAACAGTTCTGTAACGCGAGTTTCGAAGCTTTTTACAACACTCAAATGTGCAGAGAGGATACATATTCTAATAAATCAAATTTCGTCGGTGTCTGTCTGTGTGTGTTAATGTTTATTCGTATAAAGTTATATTTATACTTCGATATTTGTGTACGATTTTAACTTTTAAGGGTACAATCAAGATATCATGCATCGATTTTCATTCCATTCATACTTCATTTCAGTGTATGGTCTTTATTTCTTACCAGTCGCCTCAAGTGACCAACTATTTCGGAAGAAACTTTGGTTACATTTGGTATCAGATAAATCGTGTAGTTTAATCTTAAATCCATGATTCTGTCAAATCGTCCGATATTAACGTAACTAATTGTCTTCTTTAAATTCTGTGTTATTGTGTACATGAATATTCCTAATGGAGACTAGTCCCTTGACATAATGGCGCTATTGAAAGTGTAGATGTGATGTTCATATATTTCGTAAATTTCGTGATATGGTAATTTCAATTTTTTTTTCACTTTTAAATTTCAGAAAAAATATCAAATAAATCCCTTCTTTAACTTTCAACTATGTTTGCAGTCAAATAGTAAATGAAACAGTGAAAACGGTTTGAAATTCGAGGCAACAATTGTTGGATATTACTTTTAAATATCAAATTTAAGCAAAAGTTAGCAATATTTTTATATTCGAATCATTAAAAAAACACTCTTTTAAGTCTTAAAATGGTGTGAAATTAATGAAAAAAATTCAAGTTATCGCAGGAAAAATTGCCAAAAATTTAGCTTAATTTTTAATTATTTAAAATTTTAAAAAGATACTCAGAAGTTTGCGAACACATGTACCAAATTTGGAACATACATATTCCTTCAAACAAATGTTTAGCTGTGGAGCAGAGAATTTGGAATTTCGGAAGCCAAAAGAATCATACAAACGCATTTAACTTTATTAGTAATATGTACTCGAGGAGTTCTTCATTTCCTTTTGAAAAAAAAACTACTCTTATAATTTCAAAAACAGGTGTCTTAGCTCATATTTTGATACTTTTTACAACAATCAAACATGTTGAATGGAGCAAACTTCTTCACTCAAGCTTTATAAATAGACTCTCCTTGATTTTTGATATAAGAGTCTAACCAGTTCCATAAGATTTTGATAATATTGAAATAACAAAACTTGATGGAGTAGAATAAATGCATATATTTCGTACAAAGTTTTTAAGATTTTCAATATTTATATTTTTTCTTCCTTTATTTATAAATTTAAGGGGGCTTTGATGTTTCCTTCTTTAATATTATTAAACGTATTTATGGGTTTTCAGTTTGAGTTTGATGGAGTTTACTGGCGCTAAAACAATTTCTAACTATGCAGCACCAACCATAAGGTATGCAGAAATACATAGTTCATGAAAAGGCGTATCGTTTGATCGTTTTAATTAAAAGGTTAATTGAAACCGCCGTTCAATGTGACAAATATTCTATTCTAGATTTAAAAAAGAAACTTTTGTATAAATGTGAAACTTTGATAGAGGATGAACAATACTTATATAAGGTGAAAGAAACCAGTCATTTTTAAAAAAGTGAACAGTTGAGGATAAGGTACAGTATGCAGGATGTCTTTCAAAACAAAGTGAGAAATGTAAACATCGAATTCGTTGTGAATTAAAATGTGGCCATTCTATAAGAATGTGCCGTATGCCAAAAGATATTGGCATATTTTATGGGCGGGCTTCCTCAACAACAAATGATTTTGTGTAAGTCTAAAATGACCAATTCTTAAACGAGTAACAATTGTATCAAATTTTCTGCCAGATAAACTGCGCCCAAATTCGATGGAATACTTCATAGAATGAAGCTTTTCCCCCTCTACTATCCCATCCTGATTGCCATTTCAAATTTAGATTTTAAATATCTCTTTATGTCGTTAAAAGATACAGGGTGAGTTAAAAGATTGATAGCCGATTTTACTGCCTCTTCTGCTAATTCATTACCAGAAATACCTACGTGTGAAGGTACCCAGTAGAATAAGAGTGAATAGCCTTTTTTGTAAGATTATCGTGCAATTCAAGAATTTTAAAAGTCAATGCGGGACTCAAACCATGGAGTGATGTTAAGGACTCTAAAGCACTCATTGAGTCTGAATAAATAATGTAATTATGAACTGAAATTAATGAACTGAAAAAAGGTGAACGTTAAAAAAATGAAGGATAAAAATTAGTATGTTTTCTAAACCATGGCGAAGTTTTTGGTATTTAAAATCAAATCCCTTCATTACTTAACTTAATTTTACTTTTTGATGTAAGCACCTATTTAATCACCAGATTTATTTTTAAAAAAATCAATTTCTTAAATTGATGATAAGAAATTGTTTCAAATAACGTTATTTAAAAATATTGCCTCCGAGATTATTTAAATTCAAATGTGCACAATCACCTTTAGTTAAATAACTGTAAGAGGCTCTAATAAGGCTTTATTATCATCTGGCTATTTTTCATACTTATAAAGATAAAAGCAATGTCGCGTAAGGAAAAAAAAGAAGAAAGAAATGTTAATTGGTATCATATTCCTGATAATTCATACAGTACAAGAAATTTTCTATTAAAGTAATTTATATGAAACAACTATTAGTCTCCCCTTGTCATTTTACTATTAAAGACCCCAATACACAATTCTATTCGATATGTATTCATTTTTATTATAATAAATAGAAATCATTTACTTATTTATAAACTTAAAAATTATATTAAAAACTTTTGACGTTGAGACAACTGCAACAAAATATTATTTTAAATCTATTTTAAAGTTATAATTACAAAAATTGAATTTCACAATGATATTGAAATTACAGCATTATATTGAATTATTATTTTTTTTTTCACATTGGGCTTCCTTTCGACGAATGGGCCGTTTGTGAAATTAAAAGTTTAAGCAAGTACACAAAGAAAAGTGAATTAATTATAAATGAATCATTAAATAAAAAAATTAATTAAAATTTAAAAAATAAAAAAATAATAATTCAATTACTTTTATGTGTTAAGCATTCAGAAAGTGACTTAACCAAGATTATTAGTTTTTTTTTTAAGCTGGTTTAATTGCAATCATAGGAGGACTTATAAATATCACTTAATCCTTGTTTTCAAAATTGCTTTGTAGGTTTACTATACTTCACTCGGAAAAACCTGTTCTTAAAGAAAAAGGGGTCTTTCAAACTTTTTAACCATCGAATATTAAGATACTTAGTAAACATTCCATTGCACCATTTTTAAACAGTCTTAATTCTTTTATAAAGACTGTTTCAGAAGAGCTATCTTGAAATGTCTTGCAGAGTATTGATTTACTGCTAATGTCCCACCTCCCTTCCCTTCCCCACACTGAAATTAGTTTTTTTATCTTTAAATATATACTATTTTAAAACGGTTTAAAATTTTATTAATTTTTAATCAATAATTTTTAAAAATTGGGTTACTTGTTATCATTAATTTAGGTAAGTTATTTCAGCCCCATTAAGATTATGCTTATTATAAAATATGATTATGATTTTTTTATTTTAAGAAAAAATGGACATTTTCTGTTAATTATTAATACAAACTATTATTTATAAATGTCATATTCTGACCCATTTATGCTAATTTCAAAATAATAATAAAAAAATATTAATATTGAAAGTTAAATATAATTTTCACACAAAAGAATAGCAATAAGATCTCGAGATAGTTTATCACAATTTTTTCCCGATATATTTATTTCTAACAATTTACTACTGAATATTTATCTTCTCTAATTTTTTACATTTTATTGCAGTATTCCTTCTAAATATATTTCACCTCAAAATCTGGGCATTAACTTTTTTAAAGAAGCTTTCCATGCAAAAATTCAATATTTTATAAGGCGTATTAAAATTATCATAAAAAATTAAAGAATGCTACTTTTTTTTTTTTTGAAAACTAAGTGTAGTCGAAGTTTAACCTTGTTTCTTTGCAATGAATCATGCAGCGTTCAAAACAAATTTATTTTTAATGAATATTTTATTTAATTCATCATTTTTAATTTCTTTTTGAAGATAACTAAACTGAAGTTTAACTGATCAAATTATAAAGTGATAAATATTAAAGTTATATTTCCAAATGATACTCTTTATTTTTTATCGCCAAGAATCCATGCTTTTTTTTTATACATCTGAGGAGAAAAAAATTCTAAAAAGCACTTTAAGACACATTTCATCTTTTTATTTCCATAGGACTTTTCTTGGAATTATTTAATTTCTGTAAACTTTTTCTATAACCTGAATAAATAAGAATTATGCTAACTTCTATTATATTTTATGTCAATGCTATTGTACATCGCTGTAAAAGCTTTCGGCAATAATTACTCTTTGAATTTGAATAATCAACAAAACAATTTTTTTTATTTAAAAAAGCAACTTTAAACTAAAATTACAATCGTAAACTAGTTAATTAAGGTTAGAGAAATATTATTCAAAATAATTAGTTATTAATATTTCTTGTTAATGAGTGTTTTTTTTTAATTTAAATTGCACCATGGATTTAAAAAAAAGTCGAGTTAAAAGTTTGTATTATGTACAATTTTAATGGTTTAAAATGGCTTAAAAGTTTGAGTTATATACAGTTTTAGTGAATGCCCGAAGGTCATAGACAAAATTTTATTTTTACACAATAACTAAAATGGTTCTTCGAGATGTTTTCACCAAAAATTATCCGAAAATTAAAAGAAAAATATATAAGAGTATTCACAATATTATTAATATTTTTATGAAGAGTGTTCACATTATTATCAAAATTAATGTCAGTTTCAATTCATTAAATTCTCAGTTGAAAATTTCATTACCACTTAATAAACTGAAAGAGATTAAAGTTCATTTGAAAAAAATTATTGATGCTGACATAATCTTTAAAATGAACATTTCAATAATTTGAAGTTAACTAAATTGGTTCCAATAATAATGCTAAATAATAATGTTTATCGAATTGGCAACGTGTAAAAATTAATCAAGCTTAAAAGTAGCAAAATTTGTATCGCGACTGAAAATGAGCCGGGCATTTTAATATGAATTCAATAAATTAACTTCCTTAATCTTTAATAAATTTCAACAATATTTTCTTCTAAAAACTCTGTATCTGGAATACCTTTTAAACTTTATTAAATCACTTGAGATTTCATTAAAACTTTATTTAATTTTTGCCTTTTATGAATAATAATAGATATTGCTATTAAATGGCAAAGCAAACTTATCTCTTTGGTATTGACATTCTAAATTCAACGATAACAAAAAATTTCCTTTTATAAATTAAAAGGGAAAAATATGGTTTAGAGACAATTTTCTAAAATTATTCCCTGGTTAAAATAATGAAGCAATAACTTTCCGCATTTTTATATTTGATTTCCAATTTTTTTAAATTAATTCTATAGTTCGATTGCACATTTGAAGGGAATTTAACATGTTTTTAATAGTTCGGAATTTTAATAATAACACAATGCTAAGATTTAAATACTTTTGAGTATTTCAACATATATAGTTTTAAAATAATTTATTGTTTTTTTCATTAAAAATTCAAAATGATTCATAAAAAGTTATTATAATTTTTAATTTTATATCTATGTAAATTAAACATTTAATCATAGATTAAAATCACGCTTTTGTAACAAATTATTAAATTCAGAAAAATGTCTTGAAGGAATAAATATGTATGCTTCTTTGATTCTTAGCTTATGATAGACATACATACTTTGCTCAAAATTATAAATCTGTTGATAACACATATTTTCTTTTACAGCAGAAAAAAGTTTTCCTTCATTTTAATATTATTATTATTATCTATTTCATATGCTAAAAGAATGATAAAATAATTAGCAATATTTTAGAAATTCCCAGCGTAAAATACAAATGCATTGCAGGGATAACAACAAATAAATGCCATGAAATTATCTGTTTAGTTAAAATCTCTGCTGTAAGAAAATTGTAATGCCTAAAAATTAAATATTTAAGATCCTATAATATTGGTAACAATAACTTCTACATAGAAATAAAAACGAGCTCAACTAATCAATTTAGGAAAAAAACATATTTTAATTTTATTCGATTATTCTAAAAATATTAATAAGCAAAATTTATTAATGCATTGGTATATTATTTTAGATTCGCACTATTTTAGATATAAATTGAATGCTATGAAATATTATTAATAAATCAGAATTTCAGATATTTAATAAATCTAATTTACTTTAACTGTAAAGCATTCAAATGTTTTTAATGCTATTTCTTAAAAATATATAAATAGACAAAGAAAATTTATACTAAACTTTAGCAATTTTTTAGCACTAAATTTTTGATTTTTTTAATGTTTACAATAAGTTTTATTTAGAATCTTGCCATCTTTATTTCAAAATTTTATGAATATTTGAAAAACCATACAAATTTTAAGAAATAATAATTATAACAAAAAGCATTGCAAAATACAACATAGAAAGTCGCATATTAAAGACTTAATAAAGTTCATTGTTTTCCAAATGACCGAAAAGGAAGCTCATTTTTTAAAAATAATTTTTCGTGTTCAAAATTTAAAATTTATCCCTCCAATTTCAATCCTTATATTAATCTTATCTATTCATATATATATTACAAAATAATAAGAAGCATCCTTTCAAAATAAATCTATAAGTACTACTCACCAAATCAAAATGTTAATAATTATTCCCTTTGCCTTCAGTTTCGGAGAAAATGGTTTCGAAAGAGGAATCAAACTGAGAAATTTTAATATATAACTTTTATATAAATATAATTAATTAATTTAAGAGTTTAAATATTATTCGACAGTAATTTATTATGCTCTTCCTTTTACTAAGCGACGAAAAACAGTGATCTCGTTTTTAAGAAATTACGATAATTGTGCAAAAAAAAACGGAAAACATTTTTTTAAACAATAATAGATCAATCAGTCTCAACAAATCTCTGCTTTAGGTATAATTAAATGGCATTAATGCATAATTAAACTCTTAAATCAAATTCCAAATTGTCAAGACATAAAACGCAAGATTTAGATTTTTTTCTAATATTTACTAGATAGTATTTTTGTTATTTACATTATGATTTAATAACGCTTAAAAACTTTTTAACAATTTACAATCAATTGATTGCACTGGCATTTAACTCGGAAATTATTAATAGAATCAGAGACATTCAGAAATAAATTTAGCTTCGAGTTTCCTACGTATACAACAAAACAGTGAATGTGTCTGAGCGTCAAATGAAAAGTAAATAGACATTCTCACCTATTTTTCGCCGCCGCAGCTCGGTCTCTCTGTCGGCGATTCTTGAACCAATTCCCCACCTGGGTCGGCGTCAGTCCGGTCGCCTGTGCCAGCTCTTTCTTTTTCGTGGGATTGGGATACGGATCCTGCAGGTACCATTCCCTCAACAAACTTCTAGTTCGTTCCTTGAAGCAATGCGTCTTCTGCTCGCCGTCCCAAATCGTTCTGGGCAAAGGGTACTTCTTCCTGACTCTGTATTTGTCCACAGGACCCAGGGGTCTTCCTCTTAGTTTCTCAGCCTCCTGGTAGTGAGCTTCTAGCCACATGGCCTGCAGTTTGGAATGGGACACCTTGGTGAATCGATGGCTCTCCAATATGCCATAAAGTTCTCTGAAGTTCCCAGTGTGGAAGGCCACCAAGGCCCTCGCCCTTAAAACAGATTCGTTCTTATTGAGTTCAGCACAGTTGGGGTGGGCAACTGGCAACGACCACAAGAAACGGCCCAGTCTTTCGATGTCCCCACTCTCTTCCAAGGTCTCACAGACAGCAGCCACTTGATTGATGGAGAAGTTTAGTGTTGGCAGGAACACCATGGGGTTGTATCCAGGAATGGGAGTAGGTTGACTCAGTCCCAGAGCCATTTGACTTCTGTGTTTCATGGGAAAACCAAGTCACAGCTAACAAATACAGTTAACATAAAGTCTGGGCGATTGGAACAGAAATCTGTGGATATTATGATGGGCAGTATGTACTTGATAATGTCATTTCATTGATTCTTGGTACAAGCAATTTGGTGTTCGTCAATCAAAGGTTTTATAATTGTTTCAACTTGGCAGTCTTTTTATGCGTTTGTTTCGTATCTTCATTAGAATGGCATGTAACTGATCTCAACATTTCTAGCATAGATAAATTAAAATAATATCTTTCATCAACATAATTCAAAAACCAAATACTTGGTATTGATTATTTTCACTCCTTCAATAATACACAGTAAAATATCTTTCAAATGTCTATTCGAACTCTAGAAATATCTTCAGAAGCATTTGTAAAATCAAATTCAGATTTTTAAAACTATATCTTGCGTGGGGGATAAGTATGCTCAAAATCAATTCTGACGACCGACCTTTGATCCTTAAATATATCACTAATTTTTAATTAAAAATAAATAAATAAATATACAACCAATTAAAAATCAAATAAAAGACGGGGGTCTTAAATATACAATGAAGGAAAACGGTGCGACAAAAACTTTTTCAAAGCAAGCGAAGAAGAAACAGAAAAAAAGAAAAGAGTAGCTACATTATCTGCCTGCGAGAGCTAAGAAAATCACAACCCTCCTTCCTCCGACACCGCAAACAAATGATTCCGAGAGCCTGCTCGCTGGCACAGATCTTGAAACAAGTAAACGAGCTATCAAAATTCGGGTCTCGCTTGCTCACGGTAACCGCTGAATGTGGGTTCCCCTCACGAGGAGTGGTAAGTGAAGAGCTAGTGATCCCTTATAGGTTACGAAGTCTTCGTCAACGCTATTAGCCATAAACGGAAAAAGGAAGGAGGAGCCAGCAGTCGTATCCATGGCCGAGCAAGTAACGTGATCTCATTTGCTGGCATCAGATGTAGGGAGCGATCCCATTGGTCCAAGGAAGACGCCAATCAATGTCTCCATGCCAATCACTGCGTTATGGAGACGACATCGCTTCCTTCGCGTTGTAAGAGTTTTGTTCGAACTTTTTTGTTGTCGCTCGCTCCGATTTGCGCACAAGTGGGCTTCAGGTAAAAACATGGAAAGAGAGTTTGGCTATTTTTGCCTGTGACTAGGGGCTCTGTTTTTTGTTTTCCGTAATCGTGTGTTTTTGAAGTGCTATTCTTTGATAAGCTATGTAATAGTTTTAACTAGTTCAATTTGAGGAATTATAGTTATTTTTTAAAAGTTTGCTTTTGTTTCCGAAACAGTTAAAAATAGTTATACAAATAGAATTATGAATATTCAGTGATGAATAAGGGCTTTCTGTGATCTTTTAAAGAAGTTTTAACGATGGATTTGTTTATGAAATATTTTTTTAAGAAATATTCGTTTACATTTATATTTTTTAATAATTGTTAATTTATATTAAAAATTAATAAAATTCTTTTTGACTAGAAGTTTAAGTTTCTTATGAATTTAATAATGTACATAATTTTTTATTTATAGAATTAAAATGTGGTGAAATTTGTTTTTATAAACAGATAATTTAATCATATCAATTATTGAAAAAGAACTAAATTTATTTAAAGAATTGAAAAAAATGACAATTTTTTATTAGCAATTTCAGTCATTTAATATTAGATCGATAGTTAGTTCATCAATATAAGAATACATTCCTATTTAATATTTATAAACAACTCATTTATTGCCTGTAATATTAGAACATTTGATATGACGATTATATGTATAATTGAATAAAATTAGATATATGTATTTGATTGTTATTGACATTGTACTCTTAACATCAAAACAATATATTCTTTTAAAATAAGAGTCAAAATTAAATTCATTTTTGTCATAATCTTAGATAGTTTACTTTTGATTACTTTTGATTTGTACAGAGACTTTATTTCAAATTGCAAAAGAAAATAAATTATTTATTGGGGAAATGGAAAATATTGCAAGTTTATTATAAGTTCATGAAACGAATAGCATTTCAGAGTGGTAAGTGAATCATTCTGATTCATTAAAACACAAATGAGTCAGAAACCTCTTAGTTTTTATTTAATAGTTAT
>JAOUZG010020001.1:1621787-1640414 GCA_026289955.1 Argiope argentata
ATATATATATATATATATAATTTGACAAGGAACCGAACGTGAAATTTGAGAATCATAGAAATTATTTTTTTAAAAAAATTGTATTATTCTGTTGCCATTATCTGACTCAAACTTTCAAACAACTGAAATTTCGTTGCCATTAGTTACAATAAACTTTTAAAAAAATTGTAGTTCTATTACCATTATTTGAAGCAAACTTTCAAACAACTGAAATTTCGTTGCCATTAGTTACAATAAACTTTTAAAAAATTGTAGTTCTATTACCATTATTCGAAGCAAACTTTCTTTTGGAAAGTATTAGGGTGTCCCAAAAGTTTCTCGTCGTGGAGTGAGTGGCCTTATCTGACTCTGCTCGTGGAAGCATACAGGCTTATCTATTAGCCGTCTTTGTCACCGCATATGCTTAGAAAACACACCTGGTGAAAGTACAAAAGGCCTTTAAACTGTCGCAAAGTCGGCACTTCAAAAAACTTCTTGTGTCCATACTGGTGGGAATTTAAAGACGTAGTTTTCTACGAACTCCTTCCTCAGAGTGAAACAATATTCTACGAAACACTTACATCAACTGGATCAAGTGAAAGCAGATACAGTGAAAAAATAGCCAGAACTAATGGACAGATGAAGCGTTGTCATCATGTCAACGCGACACCCCATATTGCATTAGCCGTGAGAGAAAAGCTTTTATAGTTTGATTGGGATGTTTTACCGCATCCGAATACTCTCCAGACCTCGCTCCATCTGATTACTACTTCTTTCTGCTCTTAAAGAATTTACGATAAGCGCTATAAGTCTATCATTTCGAGCTCCTCGAGGATTATTTCTTGTTCAAAACAGAACAATTTTGGAAAGAATGTATATTGAGGCTACGTAAGATAAGTAAGAAGATAATACAATAAAAGGATTCGGATATAAGAAAATAAATAATATTTTATACTGTAAATATTGTGTATTCATTTTGTATTGGAAATAGGAAAGAAACTTATGGGACATCCTAATGGAATGAAGCATTGTAGTTTTTATTTAATGGATTTTGCATACTGCTTCAATTTTCCTAATATCCACAGTGATCTATGATGATTTTAAGTTTATTCTTGCACACTTAATCCACTCTCTCTTCACTTAACCCTCATCCAAAAGAACACTAAATCAAGAACTATGCTTGAATCGTAATGGTCATCACCAGCCACAACTCCTCATATAGAGAACACCTCTCATTACAGGATTGGAGGCAAATCGACCTCGCATCTTAATTGAACTACCATCCAAACAAGAATCAACCACCATAAAGGAAGCTTGTCATCCTCATATCTGAAGAGCTCCCGGTGAAGGTTCATGTGCAGTATATTGTTGGTAATTTTTTTAAAGTTTAATAGTAACGTTTTAATATTTAAAAAAAGATTAGCACGAAATCTGCTATGCATATTTCAATGCATCATGTGAGTACACAATTTCTTGAACGGTCAAGCATCAAGTGCTCATGCTAGTTAAATTATATTTTCATTCCTTTTAATTGCTTCATTGAATGAGTCATTTCAATATCGCAAACGACACAAAAAAAACTTTGTCTCGCATTTATTGTTTCAAAAAATATCACATTTCCAGTTTATTTTATATTACCACGAGCTCAAAATGATATTTTTCGAAATTTTATTTACTGTAGTTATTAAATTATTCTTTTAAATCAGAGCTTTTGTAAATGTAATGGCAACACGTTATTAAAAGCTGATTCTTTGAGATGCTCGTGCAGATAATAACATTTTTATTTTTCGCCAACAGATTTTTGTGACGCCAAAAAACTTCATTTACAAAGCAACATCATGTTCTGTCATGATAAAAATTTGTAAGCGTTTTTCGGAACAATTTAATTAACGACTACAGTGCCAATTAAGTTAAATTTACTAATTCACGAAAAAAAGAATAGTTAAATATCAAGAAAGGACTAAAATGTTTTAGCTTAGATGACTAAGCCAGAAAGATATAGGGAAACTATAATTATAAAGTTATAGGAAAATTAAATTTGATTTTTTTCTAAAAATAATTGAAAACTTTTTGAATGGTTATTTTGATTAATCATTTTTATTATTTCAATCATATTATATTTTTTCCTACATAATATATTTCAAATGTTATTAATTCTTCTAAAAAATTTAATTAAATTTAAGGCTAACTTTGAGTTAGTTTATTACTATTTTTTTTTGCTTATTTATTAGGGAATGTCTTGGGGAATTTTTTTTCTATTAGAATATTTCATGCAAAAGTAAAAACTACGTTTATATTATTATATGCAAAGTATTTTAATTCCAATTAATGCTTGGTATATCACAGTTGGCACGGTGGTAGCGTGTCTTCCCCATGCTTTGGGCCATGGTTGTTCTTCTGTGCTCTATCTGTTGTTGTTGTTACTTATGGCACTTGCCATGGACAAGCCCCGCCGATACATCAGCAGATTTTAAGCTGGATATATACGTCTTTTGTTTTACAAGTAGCGTCATCTAGAGCCAAGAGTACCACTTAACTACACACACGTCCCAACCCGTTTTAGGGGGCGGATTACATTCATGCAAATTCCTTCATTCATCTCATACCGTAATTTAGACCTGGAACAGAGAACGATCACCTCTGACCCAATACCCCCAGTGGTATTACTCTGGACATGGAGGACTTTTCGACCACGAACATATTTAACGAGCGCCAGTCGCCTAAGTCGTACTTTTGGTCCTAGTTGGCGCTTCTTTAAAACAAGACACTCCTTTCGCCTTAAAGCTCATTGATGCTTCGACAAAGGATATTCATGGCAAGTGCCACTAATAACAACATATCAACTAATAAATGCTAAAGATTTACTTAAAACATAAAAAATTCAAGCTATATGGTATATTTTTCAACTCGATATTTATACATGCAATCCAACGATATTTGTTATGAAAACATGGAAAAATATCTCCGTATGCTGTTACTAGGTTTTTTCAAAACAAATTTCCATGCAATGCTGTAGAAATGGCTCTATCTGGAGAAACAGCCTTTCACAAGTCTGTCAGTCCGTTTGCTTCCGCATTGCCGGGGCAAGTTTCGAGAAGTGTGGGGAAAGAGCATACAAATAAAGAGATAGGAGAGCAGACAGTAAAGGGTTGGGAAAGATTTGTCGTTGTAAAGGAGTGGGGGTTTGAAAAAAAAAATCGACAACCCTTTTTCAGCATTTAGTCAAGCGTTTTACCAGTCTTTAAAGAGGTACCTTTGTTGACACTCCTAAAAGTACTTCTTGAATGGGTATTTTAGAAATATAGCTATTGAATGCTTGTGTGCGGGGCATTTTTCCAAGGATTTGTCTCTTTGTTGCCGTATACATCATTGTGAAATAGTATGAAGAAAATGGGGAAACCTTATTTGTAAAATCGACTATTTTTCTCTCTTTCGTGACGCCTTTTGTAAACTACTAACACTGAAATAATTTCAGACCCTTATCTTGATATAGATTAAAAATAATTTGATAATTCAAAAGCAAGCAATAAGTTTTAAACTTGCTAAAATGTTGATTTTTTTTAAAAAAATTACTGGTCTAGTTTATTTGAAATTATTTCTAAGAATATATATCTTCACAATTAAGCCATTCGAAAGTAATATGGCCATTTGAAGATTTCGGTGTTACTGAGCAATTTAACCAAAAAAAAAAAAATATTGTCTTGATTATTCATGTAGTAGCCGATATCATAATTAGATTGCTTTTTGTAATTGTAAATTTGATTTTTTTATACTTGAATATATTATTTAGAATAAATTATTAAAGATCCATCATTTATATACCAACTATCTCTTCTAATAATAGAGATAAATATGTGTTAAGTATATAGTCCTCTATAGGTTAGACCGTTTGATCTACCGATACCAAATTTTAGAACATGTTTGTTTTGAAGAGATGAAATATGTCATTTATATTAATTAAAAATTAGCTAAAATTTTAATATTTTACCGAGATAATTTTCGAAAATAGTATTGTTCAAAAATGATTTTGACACCATTTTAGAATTTTAATAATTATTTTTTCAATGCTACCAATTTCAAAACAAGAAAAAGTTTCATGAATTTTTGCCTTTTTTAAACATAATACTAGTACTATTATTTTGCCTAATTTTTAACAATAAATAGCATTGTTGTTCTGATATTCAAATCGTTTTCATTGTTTCATCGAATTTGATTCTGATTTCATCATTTTCATTGCTTTAATAATGAAATTTATTTCCATTGTTGATAGCTAAAGAAGAAGGATTCTCTTTAACATTTATAAATCTAAACAATGAATAAAAAGTGAATCTCCAGTAAAGAAAAACTAGATCAGAACTGAGTAGGATTATTGCATTTTTAATAGCACTATAGTGTCATGGGACTTATCTCCATTAAAGAAGTTTATAAACATAATAAACAAATTGTATGCGAAGCAAAATTACACTGTTTTAAAGTCCGACAATTTGATGGGATCATAAAATGAAAATTATGTTTAAGAAATTTAACTGAAATTAAAAACAGCCAATATCCTTTGGTGAACCAGTTGGTGGTTTAATGTTATCTCTCCAATTTATTATTTTGTACAAAGAAAAACTACTTTAAGCATGTAATGATGTCGAAGATGAAAACTGAGAATTACAAACTATCATGATGCTCAATGGGTAAGTAATTTTATTTAAATTCATTAAATTAAAAAAATGGTAATGAAAAGATTGACAGAAACACATGAAGCCATTCTATTAATTTTTTAACCATAGATTTTTTTTCTCTCAATCGTTGTAGGCCACTACCCAAACCTTCAATGCATAAAAAGAGGTTCATACAAAAAGAATCACACGATCTCATAAACAAACATCTATTTTTGAACTAAATAATTACATTACGTCGTTCAATAAGCTATGTAACGCAATCTTAATCGGCAAGAAACACATTGATGAAAACAAAAGATGATCTTCTTTAATTAGTATTAAGGGTGCAAAAATAATTCTTGGAAATAACATTCATGTCAACCTTTTAATGAAGTTCTATTAAGGAACTAATCATTGGGTAATTGCGTGACAGCTTCATCGAGCAGATTTTGAATCTTAAAATTCAGCGGGGGGTCGCGTTATGTATCACAAATTGAGTGGGAAAGAAACCACCGTGACCCACCCTTCGAGGGCACGTGTTAAAGCACAGCTGACACTTCAGATGCCTTTTCATTGAACTGTCTTCCGAGAATAGCTTAGGGACTGGTTGACAAGGTTCCTGACTGCTCCTTTAGTGACAGGTTTCCGTGATTCTTGAGTTGGGCTATTACAAGTACAATGACATAGCTTGTTGTTTGTTATTGATGGTTTTCGAACTGTCAAATCGGTCACGAATTCTTGCAACGGGGAGACCCAGATGGAGAACCAGAAATAGGACTGTTTGTGCAGGTGGATTAGAAATGGAAGCTCATCTTTAAAAGAGATAATTTGCTAAGTAAAATAGGATTCTGATTTTTTTTTGTTAAACTTTTTGCTTATGGCTTTGCTTTATTATACATTTTATTGTACTTGAAAGAAGTAAGGTATTGAAATATATAGCTACAATGACTGTTATCCCCGGTTTCCATAAGTAGAGAGCAAAAAGAGGTTTCATCAATAAACACAAGAGAGCGCTGACATACAAAATAAATTGAAGTTTCAGTCAGTTAATAATTTGCTGTGTCATTAAAAATTAGCATGCTTGGTGGATTAATGAAAACTTTGAATTAATAATAATATAAAAAAACTTAACAATATCTGTATCTATTTTATCCTTTTAGAAGATCATTTTTTTTTCTTTGTCATGGTATACTAAAATATCGTTAGAATCGAGACTGACTTAAGAAAAGTGATTTATTTAGTTGATTAGAAAAATTGCTTCTTGTATAGATTTGGAATACCGACCAAAAACACCCTTGGTGCAGATATTGGCGACAAAAAATCGCCTAAAAATCAAGGGCCATTCATTTACCATTTCTAGTTTCCCATTTCAATTAAGGCAGAATCTCTTTCAAGTACCCTTTTGCTTTTCATCAACACAAACATGCCTTAATTAATACCACTGAGTCTTATAGTAAACATCTATCACAAACTTTCATAGCCATATTTAGCTTATTAAATTACCTCTCGCGTTTCTATTTCTCTTTTTAAATAAATAGTGTTATAAAATATTCAACATAGCAATTTGTTTTATCCTTTCTAAGGCTATGATAAGGTTCCAAACTTATCAATTTTTGAATGAAATGAAAAAATATATAAGTTCTCACAAATTTTTCAATTATACAGAATCCTAGATACTTCAGTCTCTTATCTCACACAAAACGACGTGTCTTGATTCGTTACTTAGAAATTAATTAACCAAATCAATTTATAAAACAAATTAGATTTTTCTGTTAACGCTTACAGTTGGATGCTTCTTGACTTTTTAGTCGCCGAGATTGGCGCCAAAGTGATTTTCGATCGGTCACCCAACAGTAACATCAATGAAAACAAAACATTAAGAAAACTAGTAGTGCTTCGAAGGGGCTACCAAATCTTATAAAATTCTTACTTACAGCGTTACTTAGGTAAAATTTAGTGTCATAAGACTAGAACTCTAGTAATTTATTCACTAGAACTCTAGTAATTTATTCATTCAATTCGTTAATTTATCATCAAATAGTTTAATGGTTTAGTGGGAAAATGGTACTTTTCTGTTAGCCGAGCACAAGCAAAAAATCCTTAATTACGTAGAATTTCGCCAAATTTCTTTAAGTGATTTTAAAGCGAAAAATCGCCAAATAACGTAGAGCTCTGCCAAATTTTGAGGGCGATTTTTCGCTTGTGTCCGACTAACGGAAAAGTACTGAAAAACACAGACAGCATTTTCAGATGATTATTTTAAAGAAGTTTCATTATGATTTCGATACTTTTTCGTTAGCTGGGAGCCAACGAAAAATCACCAATAAATTTGGAAAAATTCTACATTATTTCACGATTTTTTCGCTTTAAAATCACTTTAAGAAATTTGGCGGAATTCTACATTATTCTGTGATTTTTCGCTGGTGCCGGCTAACAGAAAAGTACCATGATTATGATTTTAAATTTCAGCAATATATTTTACTTATGACACTAAATTTTACCTAAGTAACGCTGTAAGTAAGAATTTTATAATTCAAATAATCCATATACATTAGTTAATTTAACGACAGTAATTTCAGAAAATGTCACTCTAATATTAGATAACCTTGACATGATTTGTGTTCGCCCAGAATAATTGGCCTGAATTATGCATTCTAAAATGAGCTGCCATTTGTAGACTTCTAATTCAGAGCCTTAAATATATTATATAAAACTCATCCAATTCTAACTGATCCATATTTGCTTATAAGTAGTTCAAAATCGAAAAATTCTCCATTATTTTTACGAAAGTAATTATGTCTTAAAATGAGCATCTTGAGTGGTTTTCCATTCGTTTCAGTGAAGAAATTATAAAATTTTTATATACTAACATTTTACTAATGTCATTCAATATTTTCATATTTTGGGAATCAAATAATAATATTGGTTTGTTAATCTTATGTCAAGTTTAAATATGAACTTTATGCTTCAGAATACTAAATAATTTGTATACTTCCTGATATATTTATATAATTCAGGATAAATAAAAAGTAAAATAATAATAATAATTCCTCTCGGCGAGCTTTAATACAAAGGTAAATAGATTCCTTTATACCTTAGTTAATTGTTGATGTGACACAGTAAAAATTAGGATTTGATAATCACTTTTCAGAACATTAGTACTAAGATATTGGAGTTGTCGAAACACTTTAACCGCTAAAGTTGCTCTTCTTAACGAGTCGTTAATTTGATTATTTAGATTTATTTCTCTACCTTCAATATTAAAAAAGTTATAGGGAAAAGAAACTTCCAACCTCCTCCCCCTCTCATTTCCACTCCCTTTGAGTTATATGGGTCGTTTACGAACTCGGCCAAGATTTTTACATTTCTAACACCATTTTCAAAGCTACTTAAAATCCAAACAAATTTACTCTAGGTATCCTGTTTACATTATAGCTTGCCGACGTTCTTGCACAGGGGTAGCAATTTTCTCCCGTGATCTGGGAATTCTGGGTGTGAGTCTTGGTACTGGCATGGTTGTTCTTGATCTGTTCTATCTGTGAGATGTGTGAATGCACGAATGTGAAGCGTGATACCTAAGTCGTACTCTCGGCCCTAGACTCACCCTCGGTTTAAAATCACTGACTGCGTCATCGAGCTTGTCCATAGTAAGTGGCATTAGAAACAATAATAATATGAGGTACTTGCGTATTAAACAATCGATCTTTATCACCAAATTTGAGCTCGTCGCCAATGAATGGCTAAACCGCCAATAATGGCAAAATATCGACATTATTTAAGAAAGTTTTCAAACCGTAACTGCCCTCCCCATTTTGTTGGTTCCGTTGGCGTCGACGATCTAATACGTAAATATCCAATATGATAGCATAGGCAAAACTTTATACGCATATATATAGAAATTTTTGAGAGAAGAGTGATTTTTTTCTAAGGACCATGATCGATATTGAACAGAAGAAATTTTTCCAGAAGTCTCGTCATTAGAACTATTATAATAGGCAGTCATCTTTTAGGAATCTATCTAAAAGGAAAAAGCACGATTAAATAGGATATCTGTGCCTAACAGTTTCAGTAAAAATTATCCTTCAATAAAACACTGCATAGGTACCATTTAGTTTACATATTGTCCCCTTTTAAACCTACAGGATGGTATTTAGTTAAAGGCTACTTAATTTTGAATCATGTCCAGATAACGAGAATGGTATCTTTTCTTCAAATTTTCACAGCATATATGTGAAAGGTCGAATGACTTCATTGCTGGATAAATGAGCTTGTATCCCACATATATTAATCATTCTTCGAACGAAAATAGTTCTCCTATATCAACTTATATTTAAATCGTATATTTATTTCTCGTATATCAACAATAGAAAAAGAATTCAAAAAATAACTGTATCAAAATTTCTTATTTGGCTTCTATGTATGACACAAACACACGTAAGTTCTTAATGAATAAATTCAATTAGAGTAACAATTTCTTTATAATTTTTTTTGAAATTAGAAAAAAATGTTGAAATAAATGATATAAAATAATTTTCTTTAAGAAAAATTTCTCTACATATCAAAAATGAAATTTTGCTTGAATTTCCAATCATATTCAAAGCAAATTTCAAACGAGTTTTTTCTGATACATTGCCTAATCATTTAACGGAATCAAAAGAAGAAATGAAATATACAGTTACTAGATGTCATGTGTAAGTTTAAAGAAAAAAGAATGATAAGCTAAATTTTAATTTATTTTAATTTTTAACAAATTATTTCGAAATAATTACTTTCCAAACTGCTTGTTAAAACTTCTAATTACTAATTTCTGAGGAGATGTCATATCTCATTTAAATTACTAATTTTATTTCTATACTTTCGACATTAAATTTAGAAATTGATAAAAGAACGATAAAGGGTCAGAAAAATTCTGAATTAAATTACCAAACATTCAAAATCTGATTTTTTTTTTTTTTTTTTTTTGTGATTACCTCAATTCAGAATACTTCTTTCCAAGAAACGCCAACTCATAAAAGGACTATGCAGATTTATTTTTTACCTTCTCAAGATTGATCACTGCTGATTTATTGCGGTTTTTCAATCTTTAGTGTTCCATTGAATCAAAAATTATCAATTTTAGTGTCCTTCTTCAGAGACAAGAACTTTGTGATTTGTCCACTTTTTCCTACGTGGAAAAGTAATTTGTCACACTTTTGTGAGAGCAAATCGATAATGCTCATGCGATAATCAATCAATGTCATATCAGATGAGAATAAATTGAGTTTGGCGACTGTTGAATGCCAGATTTGAGTAGGATATTCATAAAAAATATTGAATGACAGCCAAATTGTCATAAATTGGTCACGCTGATATTATTTTTATTATTTATTTACAACTAGCAGTTGGGTCTCCAGCATTAACATTTATTAAAAATTCCAACTACACATTTTGTGCAATCTAATCTTAATGGTTCTCTTCAAAATATTTTTAAGCCCCAAATTTTTGTTGGCATATAACTAGTTATACTTAAAAAGAATTGCACCGTTCTCTTCATTGTACAATGCACTATCATGGCTTTCTTCCTTATATATAGGATTAAATAAAATTACAGAGTAGCAATTATTAAAAATAGACGCAAATTTTTTTTTAAAAAAATTGAAATTTTTATATTTGAACTTAATTTTTAAATAATAATGCTACAAAATTTCAAAACCTCTATTAAGAGCAAGTATTATAAAGAAATTCGCTCAACATAGGGGGAAAGACCGAATTTTCACAACTTGATCAACAAAAATGAGGGGAAAAAGACAGAACATAATACTAGCAGTTGCAATGAAAATGATTTGAATCTAACTTCAACAATTATAAATACTTTTTTAAATTAAAAACGTAAATTTTTTAAAAAATATATATATAATTAAAATTAAGGAAGAATTATGTTGTAAAAAATTGCTATTATTGAAAAGAATTCTTTTTAAAAAAATTTGAAACGTTGTAAATATTATTTTTATGCTGTATTATTTCCGAAATTTATTTTGTAAGTAGCCGCCTTTGGCGACCAGTCGGTTCACCAATATTAATGCCGACTAAAGGGTTAAATCATTTTTATATATAACTTGGTCTCATAATAAATTTTTCAGCAAAATATTTTTAAGCTTCAAATTTCGATAGTCATATAACTCACTTATTGATTTATTTTTTCTCGTGAGAGAACACGATATTGTTTTGGTAGAAAGTTTTGATGTCTCTGAAATATGAGGGTAAAAATAGTTTTATTTTTAGTTAGTTTTTTTTAGTGCTTTTACAAATTTTTCATTGCTAATTATTACGTATGCTTGTTTGAAAGAAGACGTGTTTTTATTTCGCATGATTCATTAAAATGCGGAGAAAAATTACAATCACGAAGGTGAATTCTTTGATTTGCACAAAATATCTTCTTCACATTGCTTTTTGTTCTTCGTTTCTTTGAAATGACGTCATTTTAAAAGTTCGTTTAAAATTTCTTGCTTTTAAATAATTAATCTCGCTCTCAGAAGATTATCGTTTGGTGCTTTTCTAAAAATTCTTTTTCAGTTTTAACTGTCGCAGTTTTGTAATATATTTTTATTTTGTATTTTTATTTATTTTAATTCTTTAATTGAATTATTAAATTTGATATTGCAAACGATTTTCACTTGCATTTTTTGTTTAAAAAATATCACATTTCCTATTTAATTCATTTCATATAATCACGTGATGAAAATTGTATTTTTCTGTTTTAATTTTGGTAGTAATTAACTTTTTTTTAAAATCAGAACTTCTGAAAATGTCATGGCAACATTTTATTAAAAGCTGATTTTTTTTGAGATCCTCGAGAAGATAAAATTTTATTATTATTTTTTTTTTTGCGAAATAAATTGTTGAAAAAAACGATTAAATTAAATGTTTAAAAATTCATTAAAAATAGAGTTTTAATTCGTAGGTCAAAACATTAGTATAATTGAAAAGCTAATTTTTTGCGCTTTAACTTGATGCAAAAATCAATTTTGTGCTGTAATATTTTCGGAAGTTATAGCGCAGAAACGTCAAAATTTGGTTTATTTTTTAATTAATTAAAATTTTAATTAGAAATTCAAAAAAAGGGCTCCGAGGTGCACATTCCCGGCTCCCAAGGTATACATATACCAAATTTGGTAGCTGTAGGTCGAACGGTCTGTCCTGTACATCGCCAACAGACACACACACACACATTGTGCTTTATTATAAGTAAAGATAAAGATAAAGATAAAGACAACGCCATAATTTCCCTTACTTTTTTAATAAATTGAAAACTTAGAAAAAATTTCAAAGTAATCACTTCGGTAGTGTAGTGCGCATTTTCAGCCTCCAAATCCTGTTTTTAAAATAATTGTTAAAAAAATAGTTGTTCACTAATTTATAATGGTATAAGAAATTGTTTCCAGCTTTATTAATCACAATGTACTCAATAGTTTTTAAAATAAGAGGCGTTCAATCTTGAAATCTGAAACATCATGATAATTAAATTGCTTTTTAGGAAAAGCAGTAAAAATTCATTTTGTTAATTCTTTTGAAGCAGTCAATTCATACCTGACATCTATCACAGACATAAATGAAAATATAAATAAGCTGAAAAAAAGTAAATTGCAGAGACACCCGTATTAATTTCTCTTTCCACCTCCCTAAAAGAATTACATAAGTATCCTTTTCCATAGTTTTGAAAATTTGGACTTTTCTAGAAAAGAAAATACAATTTTTCAAAATTGTTTTTTATAGAAATTTAAAGTTATTTTGTGGTTGTTCCAAAAGTAAAAGACAAACAATAAGTTATTTATCCTTTTATTAATCAACATTTGGCAGTTTCAATTAAATTATGTGGTAAAAGCAAATAAAAAAACAAACTGAAAAGATGTCACATTATATATTTTATAACATTTTACGGTACTTTTAAGTTAGCTGGTTAAAGGCGAAAAATAGCCAAATAATGTAAAATTTTGCCAAATTTCTTACAGTAATTTTAAAGCAAAAAATCGCCAAATAATGAACAATTCCACCAAATCTCTTTGGCGAATTTTTGTTTGAACCCGGTTAAAGAAAAAGTACCCATTTTGAAAAGCTGCCTTATTTAACTTTTACAAATTATAATATCAATTCAAATATCAATCAGCCCGAGTGGTCTTCTCGGAACTTTCTTACATACATTCTCATAAAGATATCGCACCCCCTTCAAAACTATGAACGTTACGAATACTCAGATGTTTGATTTTCAAAGTTTCGCAGAAGGAAATTTAGTGCTTCAAAACAGAAAAAAAATCAGTATTTTAGTCACTTTCTTTTTCAAAAGATTAAAACCAAAATGCATCACAGAATTATGTTTTTAACAAAAAATTATATTTGAAAACTTAATTTATATAAATAGTTGCGGTTTCGTATTACCACGTTTACATGCGAACCTATAGACCGACAAACTGTCAACTCATTAATAATTCTGTATCAAAATTTCATACGAATCTACATACTTGATGCTAAGTATATGGACGGAATTATATTTATTTAATTGCTTAAATTTCGAAGTTCTTATTTGTGCTCGGACTACCAGATAGGCAGACTTAAATTCAAAAATTGTTAATTGGAGCCCGGAATATCTGAAACGTTTGAAAAAGTAAATGAAACTTTAGAAGATCCTTAGCTACTTTCGTATTATTCCGTCTTCGCCAACGGTTTAGTAACTAAATGGCGACGGATTTAAATTTGGCGATAAAGTTGAACGGATTACACTATTGCCAGATCGCCATAATTGGCGATTTAGCAACTCATTGGTGATGACTTCAAATTTGGGGGAAAAGTTGGACGGTATAATACGTAGGTACCGATCCTTATCATAAAAAGGAATTAAGTTCTAATCATTTATTTCCTTCTGAAATACTTTTTTTTTCTGACGTACAAATACAATAGATGATAAGCGATAGATCTGTTAAGTTAAGAACATTTTGTAAGAACATTTTCGCGAAATTTTTATCAGGGTAAAGAGCGCTTTACAAAACAAACAGAAGAAAAAACGGTGATATGGGCGATATTTGTAGAAGTCGGTATGATTACTCACTTGTTGATGTTGATGCAAGAAGAGTAAACAAAAAGGGTGAACAAAGTTTCCAAGAAAATTAGTGAACTCGTGATGCTCACAGACGAGAAACGAAATCGAAAAATAAAGTAGAAAGTAATAAATGTGAATTTATAAATAACGATTTTTTACATACTTTTATTCAACTTATCTTCGTCATATTTTCATAACACCAATTCCTGATGGACTAACGTTTTCAAATTTTGTATATTAGTGTGGTTTCGATAATATTTTATTTTAATATTTTTGAATCTTAATTTTCAATTAATAGGATAATTGAATTTATTTTGACCCCTCATTTGATTTGTATATCCTACCTTAATTGTCTTTTTTTGAAAATAATTAGGAAAGTTTGTTACTTTTCCATTAATCGGGCACAGGCAAAAAATTGTCAAAGAAATTTGGCAGAATTCTACATTTTTTTGGTGTAGAATAAATAAAATCCTACTATAAAAATGCTTACTTCATTCCACATGTTTATATTTTGCACCTATCGTTTGTCAATGCCAGGCAAATAATTTTTTACCTGGACCAACATTCAGAATTTTATGCTGAGGAAGGGAGATAAATGTTAATTGGAGACTTTTTAAGAAAATTTGGGGGAGAACACTCTCATTAGTATAAAACTAAAATTATAAAAAAGAAGAGGATATATCCAAAAAAAGCTTTCGCTTTCAAGCAAGAGGCTCGTGTTATTGTTATTATGTTTAAGCAAAAATTGTGAAATCTGTTATTGTTGTTGTTTCCTACAGCATTTACCATGGACAAGCTAACTGAGGTAGTCAGCGCTTGTTTTGTAGTAGCACCAACTAAGGCCAAGAGTACGACTTTTGCTATTTACTCATCACATTCGATTGCACAACCCGTTTTTACAGTGCGGGGTGGGTGCATTCACACACCTTACAGACAGAATTCAGTAGAACAACCATGCCCGAACCAGCACTCGAACCCGGACGCCCAAATCACGGGCAAGACTTCTATGCCAGTGCACCGGCGTTGTGAAATCTTTATTAACTTTTGGAAATTTAAAATTAATTTGTACGTAATAAATTAAATTGAAACAAATAATAAATTATTTGACGATAGGAATAAGGAAATAAAGACTTCGTAAAAAAAATTCATAATGAGTCATTTTCATACAAGTATTTATTTTCCAAAATTTAAACAATCGTTATTCTTTACATTATAAAATAAACACTTCATCTCCAAATAAAGTATCTAATATTAAAGATATTCTGTATCTAGATAATATTGAACGGAAAAGTGGGTAAATTTATTACCCACTGAATGAGTTTTAAAAAACTTTTGATAATTTTTTAGAGAAATGATAGCGCTGAGAATTGGTGCCAAATCATAGTGGCAGGTTAAATTTGTACCGATAAACAATGAAAATTTTACCTGAATTGTATCTTTCTAAAAATCATCGTTTTATAAATTGTATTTTTATATTAAATTCATCGAATGTACTCTTCGTTAATTTCGAATCACCAAACTTCCATTGTGTAGAAAGTTTCCATCTATTGCTAATCAAAGTATCATTGTCTTAGGTTTCTCATCACTGCTGGAAAATCTTAAGATATAATACTCTGAATAGATACAAAATACTGAAAAATACAATACATGGAATAGATAAAAAGTACCGAAAGATACAATGCACTGAATAGATACAAAATACTGAAAAGTGCAAAGCGGTGAATATATACAAATTACTGAAATATACAAACTACTAAATAGATATAAAATATTGAAAAATACAACACACTGAATAGATACAAAATTCTGTAAAATACAATGTACTGAATAGATAATTCAAAATTCTGAAAGATACAATGTGCTGAATAAATATAAAATTCCGAACAATACAATGCACTAACGAGCTTAAATAAGTACTTCCACATTTAGAACTGATAGTTTTAAAAATAGAGCCAAGTCTCGAGATTCAATTTCATCACGAAGAGCTGTACAAAATATGTAACACAAATGGAATTCTTGAAAATTCAATTTGTTGTTTTGTATTATACAGATGTTTTAAAATCATAGGATGTATTGCTCAGTAACTAAATCCGTCAAAATTCTAAATTTGGAAAACTTCCCCCCTATTGTCATTCTCAGGGTCTAATACTGAATTAATTCGATTTTATATCCCTTATCACGTCTATGCAGCATTGATGAAAGATAAATAGAAGATACAACGCTTTGATATATCGTTAGAGAACCAACCCCAAAAAATAATAATGTCTAATAATAATTCTAAAAATAATGCCCTAAAAATGATGGTAAGCCATTTAAACTTATTTTCTTTCAGTCAAATATGAACTCAAATCTTTTTTCTTATCCAATCTTTTTTTAAATTATGATTCAACCTTTTTTTTCTAGATAACATTCATCTTTTAAATGTATAAATTTTTTAAATCAAAATCTGTAAGCTTTCAAATTCTCCTTCAGTAACATTTTCCTCAACTGCCTGAAGAGTTTGGCAAATAATTCATCAGATATAACATTTCCTATCACTTATATATATAAAAAAACAATAGACAAACAAAAGATAGAATGCACCAAACGATCTTAGATAAACAAATCGGCATTTCTTCAGAGTTCTAAAAAAAAAGAACCAAAACCACGAAACTCAATTTCATTAAGACGAACCCGAAAAAAGACCCAATGTTCTCATTGCCACTTTCATTCCTCCTTCAAATGAAAAAAAAGCACCAGGGTGTGAAAAAGGTGAATCCAAATAGACGTGGCGCGTAAAAGCCATGATCCGCTCTTCAAGTGCTGTTTGTAAAAGTGCTGAAAAGTGGGTTGAAGTGTCCAACGAAAGAGCTCTCAGCCATAATTTTTTTATTCCCTTTTTTTCTTCCTCTGTGTGCTCTTGAATAGAGGTGGTGATATAATAGATTGTAATGTATATGGGGTTCTTTTCAGCCAGGCGGCTGTATTTACTCAGCGATTGGGCGATTTGTTCCCTTGTCAAAGGGATTTTTTTATTTCGGCATTCACTTTGGAAGAGGGCATTGAGGGAGTTGGCATCGGTATCCTTGTTATTGGAGACCGGTAAATCGAAACCTTCATGGGTTCGTGCCTGCACTTTGTGTGCCCCATGGCTACCCTGTAATTACGCCAGTCTCCCCTAAGGCAGCATAAATACATAAATGAAGGTTCCCTATCAAGGAGAAGAATACAAAAATTGTTAGGCCTTGTTGAATTGTAATCTCTTTATGGAGATCTGGGTTTGAGGTCTCCAGGAGGCAAGCTGGAGTCATATGAAGATTTTAGAAAAAAAATGGTGGGGACTATTTCTTGATATCTATAAATAAAAACACTATTCGAATGTATAAAAAGATAATGTTTGGTGATAAACAACTAATGGAAATGTTATTTTATTATTGGTTCTCTAAAGATATATCAAAGCGTTGTATTTTCTATTTATATTTCATCGATGTTGCATAGACGTGATAAGGGGATATAAGATCGAATTATTTCAGTATTAGACCCTGAGTATGGCAATAGGTGGGAAGTTTTCCAATTTTGAAATTTTGACGGTTTTAGTTACAAAGCAATACAGCCTATGATTTTAAAACATCTGTATAATACAAAATGACAAATTGAATTTTCAAGAATTTCAATTCTGTTACATATTTTGTACGGCTTATCGTGATGAAATTGAATTTCCAGACTTGGCTCTATTTTTAAAACTGTCAGTTCTAAATGTGGGAGTATTTATTTAAGCACTTTAGTGCTTTGTGTTGTTCAGAATTTTATATTTATTCAGTGCATTGTATCTTTCAAAATGTTGCATTATCTATTCAGTGCGTTGTATTTTTCAGAATTTTGTATCCAATTAGTGCGTTGTATCTTTCAATATTTTATATCTATTTAGTAGTTTGTATATTTCAGTAATTTGTATCTATTCACCGCGTTGCACTTTTCAGTATTTTCAGTATTTAGTTAAATAATTATATAGTTTGTTGGAACTCCATTAATAACATACCTTCTTTACCATGTTTATGCCCTTTTCTTATGTTGAATAATTAAGATATTGTTAAAATTTATTTAAAAAAGTAATAATTTTAGGACGATTAGTTAAACGTCGGACAGCTGGTGAACAGGGGAGTCTAGTCAAAGTCAAAAAAAGTAAAAAAAACCCACTATATTCTGCCTTTTTTAAAAAGTTCCATGGAAGTTGTATGGATAGGTAATTGTTTATGGAAATCTTGAGCATGTAGTCTTGTTCAGAAAAAAAATTCTGTCAAAATATGACAACTAAAAACATTGTATGGAATCTTTGTTATTCATAAAATAAATATTTGAAGTAAAGTTATCTATTTAATAAGAATTGATGAAAGAAAGAAATTAATTAAACTCATAAGAAAACTTTTGAACAACATAATATGCGGCCGACATATAAATAAAATGGCAAATATATCCTCCAGTATCCCCTAGATGCTCCTTGGGAGCATTTTTCAGATTTTTGTTGTTGTTGTTGTTTCTTTTATTTGTTTTTGATTACTTTCATCGTTTAAATTTCATTTCGTAGTTATTTCACTCGGGTTAACACTTTTATAATAACAGAGGGAATTTTTTCAATTTTCGAAGAATCTTTTCCCAAGTCGCGAAAAGTTTATAATTTTAATCCCAGAAAATCTTTGCTTTTAAAAACAACTTCATTAAATATTTTTCTGCTTTTTATCATGGTGCACAATTTTAAACTGAATTTCCTGATCTATCTCCTTTATTTTTAGTTATTTTTGTAACTTTCTACTTCGAATTAAGCCCACACCCTGCAATCTGTCTTTATAAATTCAGTATATCAGTTTGCTGTTACCTTATTTACGTTATTTCTCTGGATCTACGGATATATATATATATATATATATATATATATATATATATATATATATA
>JAOUZG010020001.1:1641032-1660265 GCA_026289955.1 Argiope argentata
TTTTTTTTCTCACTTTTAGTATATTCAAAATACTTTGAAAATGAATTTTAATTAAACCAGTCACCCAAACACCCCTGAAAAATATCTCTCTTCAGATTTTAATGAATTTCATAGTTTTAATCTTTATATCCAACGTAATTTATTTTTTAAATAATATTGTCTGTCTGTATACATACTTGGCGATAATTTAATTAGTTTAACATTGTAAATAAATAAAATTTCGTATACAGTTTTTACACAAAAATTACATGCAGCCACTCCAAACTTGGCAGTTCTAGCTTCTATCTGTCCTATTCAGCTGCAATACATACTCAAGTACATACACAATTCCTTATTAATAAGAGAGATAAAGATCAAGCCCGCTTCCTTTTTCTGTCTTGAACACTGAAGGAAAAAAAGATTCGAATGATAAATATCTAACTCACATATTAATATTTTGATATTAGACAAAAAGCATATAAATGAATGAAGAAAAGAATGTAGACCGATAAAATGATAAAAAGAAAGTTCGTTACGAGCTCGTTTTGGTTATTCTAATATTTAAACAATTAAAGTTATGGACGCTTAGGTAAGCTTAGTTTCCCTGAAGGGAAGTAGCATAAGGGCTTTTCATTAAAAATTTTTAAAGAATTTATTTATTCTATTTTGGATATTCTATTTGTTATATTGGAATATTTAACACGGCAATGCATATGAATAACAACATTCATCCCGAAGTTCAAATTATTTTTGAATCTTTTTGTTAAATGATTGAGTAATTTCTATTTGTCAGTTTAATCTTGTGAACTTATTTTCGTCTGCTCGTTCTAATCTTTGTGCTAAAATTACCGACCTGCTTTCTAATTCGACCTTTACACTAATATCAAAGTAACCCCTTTTTGGAAAATACAAAAACATCACGTTTTGGATTGAGACCTAATTTCTGCTGTTTTCGATTAGATTGTATATTCAAATAAATATAAAGAATCAGATAGACTATTTTTATAATAATAGATTTTCTAGAGTCGACATTTCTTATATATATATAAACTCATTAATATTTTACAAATTACTTTCAAATTACCAATTACTTTTGCACTGCCAATGTTTTACAAAATGGCAAAAAAAATGCATCGAATTACGGAAAAAAGTGTTCTTCTATATTGTAAATTGAAAAAAATGATATTGTCATTTGAGTAAAACCAGCAACTATTTTATAATTTATAATATAGGTAAGAGAAAATACACGGAATAGATTATACACTGTTTAAGAAAGCCGATAATTTTTCCAAAACTGCAATAAATTCCTCTTTTGCTTATTTTTCATAACTTATATAAACTTTATGTGAAATAAAAAATCAGCATTATTTTTATTCTATTACTTCAATACCTTTGAATACTGCGAAACAACTTTAAACAACATCAAACCAATTTATTTTTATCCAACTGTTTTCCACCTAATTCTTACAATTTTGAAGATCATAACCAACTGGGTGAAAGCAATTTAAACTTATATTAAATATGAAATTTTATAATTCAAGGAAAATATTATATTTTTGATTTTTGTCTCTACATTTTTTATCCTCCGATTATTATTTTTCTTTTTTGATTTTTAATGATTAGACGCAATTTTTATTTGAATTCATTTAATTTTTTTCTTGGTTTATACTTTTACCTATTTACAAATGTAAATATTCTTTCTTTTTTGTAAAAAAGTTGAGGAAAAGGATTCAGCTACTGAGTTTTTAATCATGTTATAATTAAATAAAAAATGTGCATAATTGTGTATTTTTGAATTTGCATATATGAATTATTATTTAATTACGGGAAAAAATTTTGTCCAACGTTGAAATAACAAGTTATGCCTCAACTCAAATTACAGTCATTTCCTTTAACAGACAGCAACATAACCAAACATGACTCTTGCGTCAGAAAAACCGAAATAACCAAACCAATAAAATCATAAATATGCAATCTACATTTTAATTAATTTAACCCAAAATTAGATTAGCATCAACAACTTTGATTTATAATCCAAATGCGATTTTTTTCTTCCTAGCTGTTAGCAGTTTTAAGTGATTGTGTTTACATATGCAATTATAACAATCAACTAATGGACGTATCAAACCTGATAAGCAATTATCTATACTAGCTTTTACCCAGGACTTCGTAGGGGGGGGGGCATTTTGATGTGTATATGTGAGAACTGACGGCCTGATTACAATGTGAAATGTTATCAAACCGTATCATTATGGTGCTGTTGAAAACAATTCTCGCCAAAAAAATAGTTTGTCGCCAAATTTTAGCTAAATGGCAGAACGGCAGCAATAACGTTCCAATCGTAAGGTTTTGATGAATGATGCAGCAAATTCATGGAAATATGGGGGAAATAATCAATAAATGCAGAAAAATGGAATGCACGTAAAATAATTTAATCGAATATTATGAAAGTAGGAAAAAGGAATACGTACAGCAAGAAAAAATCCAGGGAAATGAACAGGAAAATTTACATTTACAGTAATATCAAAAAATGGCGGCAATGCAAACTCAAACAAAGCACTACCGAAAAATTACCAACCTCACAAAGCACCAATTGGTTGTATATCAAAGCTCAGCCCACACAACTGACCTAAAAACGATTTTTTTACAGAGCATACCAGAAATAGAACAAAACAACAAACCAATGATTCAAAATCATTTCTTTTGCAGATTAATCTAGTCAAAACAAAATCAAGTCCATATCAGTTGAAAATAAATCAGAACACACTGCTCATGGGTGAATTTTCAACACCAATTGGGGCAACAAAAAAGCTTGATTTTTCTACGCCAGTTAAAGTAACGCAATACACATGAGAATTTTTTTAAATTTCTTTATTCTGTTTTATTTAATTCAAAAGCATATCAGAATGAATCCGAAAGATCGATTAATTAATCATGTTTAATTTTAAATGCAACAAACACTAAGAAAACAAACAAGATTGGTCGAAAATATGTTAAACCTAACTTCCTTAGCGTGGAGGGACTGAAGTCTTACTTATTTGGCGGTGGGTAAATAAAGACTTTTTTGCGAGAAATTTCAATTTTAATTTACAGAAAATTAATCATTCAATTAATCGAAATTAATAGCAGCCTATGTCCTATTCCAGACTATAATCTATTTCGATGCTAAATTTCATCCAATTACGTTCAACTGTTATGGCGTGATTGTTTAATATTATCCATCCATCCAAACTTTCACATTAGTAGTATAGATGTATACAGCTGTCTTTGAGTTACTTCAACTATAAATTTCTTCTAATACAATGCGATTCAAACGTAATATATTTACATATATACTTGTTGTTATTTATAAGGACACTTGCCATGGACAAGCCCTCCGCTGATTCAGCAGTAGATTTAAGCCGAAAGGAGCGTCTCTTGTTTTTGAAGTAGCACCAACTAAGACCAAGAGTACGACTTTGCTACACACTCACCATATTTGCTTGCACAACCCCTTTTTACAGGGGGGCACAGTCACACATCTCACAGATAGCACACAGAAGAACAACCATGAACAAACAGGACTCGAACACGGGACTCCTAGAACACGAGGAAGACACACTGCCACTTTGCCAGAAAGCCGACACGTATATTAATACAATAACAAAACACAGTTTCAGTCTTCGGGATGTCTAAAGCCTAAATATTGGTGCAAATTTCTGCATCGAATTTCTCGATGCTTATTCTGCTTGCTTTGTATATACTAGCAGATGAAGAAGTAAGTGAACCACCTGAACTGATTTACTATCCAAACGAACCGCCTGGATCATTTGCCGTAAAGAGGCGGAAACAGCCGAAAGAACTTGCATTTTCAATGAAAGCTTTGGTTTACTTTAGCATTTGCGGATTCGTGGTCTGCAGCCTCTCATCTCTAATCCAACCGCAGTTGAATAAAATGTATCCCTCCGTGTTGCCGAGAGACCATTGTAATCCAATGACCGTTGAGGATTAGTGCAGGCCGCAGTGTTAGTTGTGATGCTTCGCTTGTTGGCAGAGGGTGATAGACCAGAGTGTAATGAATACCGGGAGGGGTGATAATCCCTCTTTTCAAAGATCTTAATACTCCTAGATAAGCTAGCTACTCTCAAGCTATACAATGGACTACTTTCGCGTGACGCTCGCTCCTACTTCCATCCGGGCATCTGTCGGGTTCCGGTTGGTTAATGACATCTCAGTCGGTAGGGATTTTGGTAATCGTATAGGTTAGGATCGGTGGTGCGTTTTCAGAGGTGACAAATTGACGTGATAATTCTTCCTGGAAATCATTGACGTTTTGTTAGGTTTCTGAAAAAGCTATTGGAAATTTATTTATTTTTAACTTTCTCGTATACAAAGTATATAGAAAGTATATTAATCGTCGAAAAAACTGGAACTCTAGATTTTTGACGAATCTCCACATTTTAAGCCTCTCTGAGTTCGAAAAATACATTTTTAGAAAATGTCTGTCTATTTATGTCAAGGATAACTCAATAATGATTTGAACCATGCAGTTGATATACTGTCTTTATACCATATTTGCTAATTTTTATCCAATTTTGCATAAAATCTGCTCAGAGAAGTCAATCTGTCTGGTTATACGAATATAAGTTAACACGATAATTAAAAAAAAGACAGTAGATAAATAAAATTCGGGTACATAGTTATGATGTAGACAACTACCACATTTTGAACCAAATCCAGCTATGGCTCTACAGATCTACCTGAATTTCAGTAATCAGTAATCAGTAATTCAGTAATCATCAGTCTGTAAATATGGTGTAAGATTTTGTGATTATAAGTGCAACTTTGCGCCAAACTTTTGTTTCAATGGCTTGAAAAAAAAACGTGTCTAAAATTCGATTTTTAAATATTATTAGAGCATGCTATGGAATAATCGTCAAATAATTAAACAAGAATGATACAATAGATCCAATAAAAATGCTAAACTAGCGCCAAATTATATTATTTCGAAACTATTGATGCCAATGCCATGTTAGGGGCTCTTTGACATGGCTCTTTTGTTAGAGAGTGTGCGAGAAAGTAATGAGGAGACTACTTCCACTAGTTTATATCTTTGTTCGAGATTTTATTTTATCTCTAAACAACATGTTATTAGTGAGGTGTTCATGACCATGCGACTTTTGATATATTAGTAAGTCGTTTTTCTGGCATGACTGGATACATTATCAAAATAGGTGTGTCATCGTAATTTTGATTAAAATATTATATAAGGTATACTAATATGTTAGTAAAGGGTATACTAATAATAATTTTAATGTATTATTGTATATTTATGCTAGATAATACTAATTACTTTGAAAATATTTTTAAAATTTTCAACAATTTTATATAACAGAACATTTTTTTCACTACAATAGCATGCTATTGATTGACGTAATAAAAAGGTTCCATTGTATTTGCTTCAATTCTTTTCCTAATAAGTAGTACACATGCTATAATACATGCATGCTGAGTAAAGGATGGCAAAATTGCTATACCAGCAAACGAACGCGTTTTAAATATAATTATTATAGACTAATATAATTATTTATTAGAATTTAAAATGTCTGCTTCTCTGTTGATGAATATGAAACTACGGATAAATCGGGTGAAAAGACAATCACTTTGAAAAAGAAACCAAACTCCATCAGACAAATTTAATTACTTCATAATGCCTCGATTTCAAATCGTTTAATTAATTTAAATAATTTGAAACTTTAAACTTTGATATTTAAATACGACCTTCTGACCTTTATATATTTCAAAACGTTTTGACCTAAATATCCTTGGCCTAAATCTCTTGAGCGTAAAAGAAAGAAAATATTTAATTTCCTTATATCTTCACTTATATTTTAGCCAATGAAGTGTTATTCAGCACATTTATCGCAAGTTCTGCAAAAAGTTATCAATATTTGAATCGCTTACTGGAATTTTATCAAAAACGCCTCATTTAAATTATATGGGGATAACCATATTAACATGACTTTCACGCGTAACCTTTCTGAAGGTCATTCTAGAGTGTTTGTATTATGTTTGGCAGAATAACGTGTGGTGAATTACGTTGAAAAAACTATTTTGGAAAATTTACTTATGTATTACTCCATAGTTTTCTCGAATTACTAGAGATGGAATATTCATTTCCTATAAAAAGTGAAATAAGAAAAGCTTTTAACAATCAGCTATATATTTAATGACAATTTATTTGTAGCTTTTATTAAAACATATCATTTTATATAAGAATAGCCTTACTCTTTACTAAAATATTCGACTTTTCCATTATTTTTCCAGAAATTTCTCTGAATTACTTTTGGTGAATTTTCTTTTCGTTAAATAATATTATATCCTAAATGACTCGCGTTCTTTGTTTCTGTATTAGAAAAGAGGTATACTTTATAAATGTGTGGCATGCTGTTTTGAGCAATTACACCTATTAATAAAAACTTAGATAAATTTAAAAATTCTATTTTAATTTAAGAATGTTATTCCATTTTATTTGAAGATTCCTAAAATTAACTCATATATAAGAATGAGACAAACTCTCTGGCATGTTATTGTAAACAACAAATCATAAATTTTTCATAAATTCCAAAAATAATTTTAAAAACTTCGAATTAAATTTCGATAAATTATTTTTTCATCGATGCAGTTCTAATTTTTAAAAAATAAAAAGAAATATCTTAAAATTTTTAGAATGAACAATTAAATATTAATATTTTACGCGATTTTAAGAAATTTTAAAAATTTTGAAAATCTATAGAATATGTATTTTTGTGCCCATTAAATACATTTTAGGGTAAGAAAATTAAAAGTTTTTCATCATAAATAAATTTTGGTAGTTGAAAGTATTTCGTTTTTGAAGAGCATGAAAAAGTTATAGTTATTTTTATTTACTAAAATATTTTTAAATGCCTTATGGGGGGGAGTCTATTTATTCTTGTATAGATCTAGAAAATTCTCTTGGATAATAAGATTTGATTTACTCACTTTGTAATAAATATATTTTATGACAGTCAAGATTATATTGAAAAATTTATAAAATTCTGTTTTGTAAGTGATATATTCAATTGTTCTTATGAATTCTGAACTTTAGTCTATTCCTTATATTCAAACACATAGAAAATGAATTTTATATAGGGTATTAAAATAAATATAAATAAGAATACCAATATTTGGTACTAATTCAAAATAGCATATTCTTATTAAACTTCACTGAAGTTTTGTCTCTTCATACTATATAGAAAGTCATTTGGTAATTTAATTATGGTTTTAAAGATTACAGGATTTTTTAAAAATTCACTGAAATCTTACTTTTCATACTCTTTAGAAAGTCATTGGTAAATTAACGGTGGTTTTAAAGATTATCGGATTATTTTGAGCGAAAAAATAAAATAAGGGATATTAATTATTTTCTCTTAAGCTCAAATATGTGCTATGACAGAATTAATGGATTAAAAATGTGAAAGGAAGTAAACATTAACTAAATGTAATTCAAATTAATGGAGATTACGATGATCATATAATCAGCAATCTTTTAATTCAGCTTCATGTTCTATTAATCACTTTTGACGAAAAGTAAGTTGGCTAAGTTGAATCAAGAACTAATAAAATTTTCAATTACCACATCTTATGTAATTTATTCTCATTGGTTTCTACAGTAAAATATTTTAGACTGAATTTTTATGAAAACATTATCTTATTTTAGAAACCTCAAGCTGTTCTTTTCTTTTTATTACATATTTCACAATTTTTTATCAACATCTATATGTGTTCAAGTTATATCACAAAAAAAGAACACTAGTGCTCAAAAATGAACACATTTCAATATTTTTTTAGGGTTATTTGATAAGTACAAAAATTATGAACAATTCAAGCACATAAATATTTTAAAACATTTATTAAAGCAATGTTTTGAATTGAAATCGACATGTACTTACAATTAAAAAGATATTAATTACTAACTCACAATGAAAAAGATATTAATTACAATTATAACTTATAATGAAAAAGATATTAATTACAATTATAACTTATAATGAAAAAGATATTAATTACAATTATAACTTACAATGAAAAAGATATCAATATAAGAAAGACACGCTATTAAATATTCGATAAACTAATAAAAACAATTTGATTTTCAATAACAACAATGAAAATATTGTTAAAAACGCATTTAAAGTATCTTAAAAATTAATTAAATTACTGAATTTTACTATTTAATTAATTTAAATTACTGAGTTTCTAAATTGGTATTATTAAAAAGTTTTTTTTAAAAAAATTGAAATAATGTGAAAGTATTTTATATGGAATTTTTTTTTTGAAATTATCATGAAAAGACGAAAATAAAATATCGTATTATTTTTATTTAATTAAAATTGTAATTTTTAAAAAGTCACTCCAAGTTGCACATTTCCTCTTTCCAATGTCCAAATTTGTCAAATTTGGTAACTGCAGACCAAATGATTTAATCTGTAGAGAGTTTATATATACGTATTTATCTTTATTGTATAAAGTTTGCAATAACGTAGATCATAAGCGACTAAAATCTTTGAAAATGAAAGCTAGTGAAACATTTGAGATCACTTTCATTTCTTGGCTAAAATGTGCAATAAACAAATTTTCAATTCTCGTTTCAAAGCAATTTTTTTTCTTTCTTATGAAGCCATTATTTAAACTTTAATTATTTTGCAATAACGTAGATCATAAGTAGATAAAATCTTTGAAAGTGAAGCTATTGAAATCGTTGAGATAACTTAAATTACTCAAAATAGGCAACTACTCAAAATATGCAACAATCATAAATCAATTTTCAATTCTTGTTTCAGAACAGTTTTCTTATTGCTGCGAAGCTATAATTTAAACTTTAAGATAATTTTGTATTAACTTAGACCATAAGCAGCTAAAAACTTTGAAAGTAAAAGTTAATCTAGTCTGTGGCATAACTTTTTCTTTAGCTCAAAATATTCAAAAATAATTTTAATTCTTGTTTCAGAACGATTTTTTCATTACAACGAAGTCATAATTTAAACTTTTAAATCATTTTGCAATAACATAGATCATAAACAGTTAAAAACTTTGAGAATGTAATCTAATGAAATATTTTAACTAACTTGAATTTCTATAACCCAAAATTTGCAACAAACATAAATAATTTTTCAATTTTTGTTCCAAAACAATTTTTTTTCATTTTAACGAAATCATAATTTAATCTTTAAGCTTATCTTGCAATAACATTGATCATAAGCGGGTTAAAACTTTAAAAAAGAAAGCTAGTGAAATGTGTGGAATAACTTGAGTTTCATTGGCTCAAAATGTACGAATGAAAAATCCTAAATCAATTTTCAAATATTTTTTTACAACTTTTTTGCTATAACGAAGTCATAATTTAACTTTAAGACTATCTTACAACAATGTTGATGATAAGCTTTTAAAAAAAGCGAGTTAAATTTTTTAGATAACTTTAATTTTTGAGATAATTTAAATTTCATTAGTTCAAAACGCATAACAATCATAAATCAATTTTCAATTCTTTTTTTTTTTCAGAACAACTTTTTCACTACAACAAAGTCATAGTTTATACTTTAAGATTGTTTTTCTCTTAAATTCTTATCCAACTCTTTCCCACAGGATTATGAACTTACTTTTAAGCCCCCCTCCCCCATTTTCACCAAACGAATAACTTTAATAAAAATTAAAAACTAACATAAAAAAAAGGAAACAGAAAGTCGCAGAAAAACGATGACCGCAGTAGTAATCGTGAATACCAATCTATCCATTCCCTATTCGCACAGCTGTCTCGACTTTTTTTTTATTGTCATCACCAAAGTAACTCCCCCTCCCCCTCCGTACAAAGAAACAGAAATCTCAGCTCATTGCCTATTACGTTAAGTACGGCGCATGATCGCGTTACGTAGTCCTATTGCCTCCTTAAATATATACATATCCAATCCGTCTCCCTTCTATATACATGCGCAGATAAAGAATAACGAACGAATAGCTCAACAGGGGACCGTATATAATATCCCTGCAGCACGTACCCTGCTGTTCACTATGAAATGCACCGGTCAATGGATCCCGTTCTTTCCCAGAGAATATCATGTACATGTCTACCTCCCATTATGTCTGATGAATGCACTATTTTTAAAAATCAGAGGTACATGTGCCGTTCATTTTTTATATACGGGCCACTTTAGATACGGTTGACTTGATCTTAAGTTTTGCCCCCTTTTTTCTATGCAGTCCTCGATCTTTTAATATGTATGAGGCAGGGATGATTGAGTGTAAAGGAGAACTATGTGAATTTTTTTGGGGCGGGTTTGTTCTGGCTTGGGTGCTACAAATTGGTCGAAATTTTAGTTTCAACTTCATGAAATTTTTTTTATGAAAATGGATTGAGTCATTCAGGGCTTGTTTAACCCTTTCGTGGGCATTGGAAAGATTACATCCCACCTACATTATCTTATAGCTAACACAACGTCAGATAAAAGACAGATATTCTTTAAAAAAAGGGGGTGTTACTTTCCAAGCATAGAATTGTATAGTTCCAGATTATGTATGCTTAAACAGTAAGGGGATTCATATATTAAAGAGGGTTCTGAAATACAGATGATGTAGGAAATGTATAATTGTCCCCAAATCAAATGGTGTCTTAAAATGGAAAATGAGAGAAGAAATTGACAGATGGTATATGTCCAAAAAAGGAAGAGTAACTTACGATTTTATTCCTAATCCAGAAATAAAAATAAGAAGATACCGTCCACTGGTAATCCAAATTATATCCGGACATGGGAGATTTCCTGCATATTTCCAAATATTTGGAAGAATGCAGGAAAATAAATACATTTGTGGAGTAATTGGTACTGTTTACTGTTATTTAAAGGAATGCACAGAAATCTCCGTACATAGAAAACATCTTCAAGTTGAAAATAATGACTTGAGTTCAGTACTGATGACTCCAAGGACATGATAGTTAAAAGTATCAGTTTGTTGCCAACTGTTTGAGAGTTTGTAGAGGAGGAAGTGGTCAATTTATGACCACTTTGGGGTCAATTACCTTGAAGAGAATATCAATTTGACAGATTCGGCCAATGTAAGGATGGACATTGCTACAGTCCACAGTCGGCCATAACAAATCCTGCCGATACTGCTACGTTCAGTGGTGGAGGGGTGGTCGGCTGTACAGAAGAAGAAGTATGAAATGTTGCACACAGGGACAAGAAAAGAGGATGCACAACATGTGTGAACAATGTTATATACTTTTGTATATTATAGCATTGTTCCCATCATTTAATGGCAAAAAATAGACTTTAAATTTAACTTTCTTCGTGATTGGATAGGGCTCCATAAGAATTATATTTCGCACCTCTGAAATTTAAGTGTAATCGTAAAGTTCAGAGGAATAAAATATATTTCCTTAAATACTACTATTTAATTATAAAAAAAACTGGGAGAAATAAATGGCTTATGAAAGGATTAATCTGGTGGGTTTTAATGCTGAATTACTTATTTCTTTTTACCTTTTTTTTTTCTCAAATGGTAAAAGGATGAATAGATCTATCTCTTAAACTGTTAATTATTTTTAATAATGGAATCGTTTCAAAAGTCTGAAATTCGTAACAATCATTCATTTATGGTAAGCAGGAAATTCTGCATCTTTCCAAGAAAAACAGTTTTATGCGAGGGGGAGGGCAAAAATCTGTTGGAGAGTATGAAGTATGAGTTGAGTATGAAGTATGAGTTGTGAAGGTTTCGGGGGATAGGACGACTCCCTCTTGGTTATCATCGGTTCCTGAATCATGAGTTTAACCAGATGAGTTGGAACAATTAGAGGGGTAACAACCTTAATCAGCTACTCTGATTCGTCATTAAGGCGCACGTATTAATCTAACTGACCGACATTCAATTTTAAACATGGAGAGATCTTAACCTCTAAATACCACACCACACTGCCGTTTCTAGGGTTCATATGGTTCCTTTTCATAATGCTCATATGGTTTTTAGTGTAAATGTAGGTTATTTTGTTAACCCTTCTCCCCCCCCCCAAATTTCGCAACAATAATTTTGAAAGAAACAAACAAATGACAAAATACGAGTACACATAACATAACAAGAAATGATAAAAACTATCTGCATAACAACAAAACTGGTTGGAGGTACATGATAATAAACAGAATAAATAAAAATATACGTTTATTATGAATGAATAAAAATTAGTTACTTAAGGGGAGTTAATTGATTCATTATGAATAAAATGTTAGGAGATTCCCTAAAAATTTATGAGGTTATTCTAACAATAACAGTTCTCTATGATCAAATAGGAATCTAATCATGTTGGGACTCTTGGAATATGAATTACTAAAGACTCTTTTACAAAAAGACTTCCTAGAGAATAAGAGGGTTTTTAGAGATGCCATGAAAAAGTGTAAGGACAGGATTTCACAAAGTGGATGGGATTGCCAACTTTTCAATATGGAGAGATCCAAATTTAATCATAGTACACTGGCGGGAACTATGATTAAGTTCTAAGGGTCCTCACCGACCACGATACAACCCATCCCTAGTGGGATACGTTTCATCAACTACTGGAAGTAACCGACACTCACTAGTTCTGTGCCCACATAAATAGCGAGAACTAACCATCGTACTGGAACTTATCATCCACGTTTCTGAGATACCTCAAGGCAGGAAAGAATTGAAACAACCATTTTATAAGTAGAAATTTAAAATGAAAATGCAATTGAGTCTATTAAATATTGAAATATTTTGTATAGAAATTGCTATTGCATCAAAAAACATTAAAAGAAAAATAAATCCAATTTACTTACTACCAAATCTATTTAAAAATATATGACGTCAACGAAAAATACTAATATAATTAACTTAAACAAATTGTTTGATGCCAAGAGCAGTCGCTTTTAATAATCGAAAAGTGTTGGGAAAAAACATTAATACTAAACTCATTAAATTGCTTTTAACCACAATTTTTAAAAATGATTATTAATTTTCTCGTTAAGTGACCGCAGTGCGCAATATTTTTCGTGAATTTCTTAATCAACTAAACACTTTTAAATAATTGCTTTCAAAAATGAGGCTTTCATTTTTTTCTCTCTCTTCTTACGCTATAAAGGCAAATAATTAAAATGTTCTGATTGTTTCTTCAAATAAAAACCACTTGAAGTTAAAGTAAATTGATTTTCTTTTTTTTTTCTTTTCTTCTTCTTCTATTGTTTGCACAATTTCTTCGGTAAAGTGACAAAATATTTGATGTCCTCCTCGGGTATTTGCCAGGACAATTTTGTGAAAATCTTATTAACTTATTAAGAAGAAAGAAGAGAAAAAAAAACATATTGGTTTCAAGGCGTAAAAATCCACGAAATTGTTTATATCAACACACAAATGTGTAATAAGCACTCAGAAAGCATACAAAAATAAATATAATGAGTTTTCCAATAATAACAATCCAAACAAGTATACCTAAAGAAGAGTACCATAATAAATATGCATTGGACCGCATTCCAATTAAGAATCGGGGGTATTTTTTTTTGTACCGAAAGTGGTATTTTTTCGTACTTCTTGCTGCTAGATTACCATTGTCATTAAAAATATCTTTTTTGTCCCTTTTATTAAGTTGAGAAGATAATCACTTTGTTTTTTCCCACTCCACTTCAGGTTGATTAGTAAACAGAGAAAGAAGCAGCTTTTCGGTTTCAATTATTTTAAGGTGCCACTGTTTCAGCTTGCGGTTAATTTTCTAATTTTCTCGGGACTTGAGTATATTTTTTTCTCGCATCCATTCTGCGACGGAATAGAATCGAAATAAGATATCTTGAGAGAGAAAAGGGACTTTATTAAGCCCTGTGAGTTCGTTTTGTTTCTAGTGGCGGTGAAGTTGGGCGGTAATTAATTAAAAAGTTGAATAGGTTTTCAAGGGGGTGGGTAAAAACGTTATTTTTCAAACAGAGTATGTAAATAAGTGAGGGGGCGGTAAAGTGATTGCGCTGCAAAAACTCGGAGGGGTCGTTGAAAATTACAAAAGTAAAAAAATGTGATCTGCATTTATATTGAATACGTCAGAGTTATTAGTTTTTAATTCTAATTAATTATTTTTTAATTAATTAAAAAATTTAAAAGTAAGATATTTGACATTTATCTTCAATAATTCCAAAATTTTTATTGTTAAAAATAATTTTTATGGATTTTTTTTTATTTCTAATATTTTCTTTCCATTGATACCATTTAAATTGCAGAACATATTTTTCCTTGAATTTTGACTATTTCTTAAAAATATTTTTTACGTAACTTTTGATAAAAAACTTTATTGTTGCAAACAAAATTCAAATCTTTTTCATTGCTCCAGCAAATTATTGAATCACATTATTTTCTTCCATTGCTTAAGCCAAAGAAGGGAAATTCCACTTATAGTCTGCTCCATTTTTAAAAGAAAACAGAAAAAGAAATTATATTACCTTAAAAGAAAATGTGTAATTTGAAATAGATTGGACAATTAAATTTTTAAAAGCTCTTTGATGTCATGGAAATCGGCTCGGTTAAGATGTTTCATGTTAGCAATTAACACACAGATGCAGGACTATTAGAGTAACAAATGAATTTAATTCCTGTCATAGTTTGATGGTAAAAAAAATATTTTGGAAAAAATTGTTAAAATGTATTAATAGATAAAAGATAAAGAATCAAGGATCAATTAATGGATTAGATAAAGATCAATAAAGGGATACGGCATAGTTAGGTGGTTTAAAATAGATCGTTAAAAAGTCATTAAAATTTATTAATGGTTAAAATATCAAGGATCAAGGATTAATTAATGGATTGGATAACGATCAATAAAGGATTAAGCCATATCAACTGGTAAGGGATAAGGCATAGTTTGATGGTTTAAAATATTTTGTTAAAAAGTCATTAAAATTTATTAATGGATAAAAGATAAAGGATCAAGGATCAATTAATGGATTGGATAAAGATAATAAAGGGATAAGCCATGTCAGTTGGTAAGGGATAAAGCATAGTTTGATGGTTAAATATTTTGGGAAAAATCGTTAAAATGTATTAATGGATAAAATATCAAGGATCAATTAAAGGATTGGATAAAGATCAATAAAGGGATAAGGCATATCAGCTGTTAAGGGATAAAGCATAGTTTTATGGTTAAAAATATTTTGGGAAAAAAGTCATTTAAATTTATTAATGGATAAAAGATAAAGGATCAAGGATCAATTAATGGATTAGATAAAAATAATAAAGGGATAAACCACATCAGCTGGTAAAGGATAAGGCATAGTTTGATGGTTAAAAATATTTTGATAAAAAAATCCTTAAAATTTATTGATGAATAAAAGATAAAGGATCAATTAATAGATTGGATGAAGATCATTAAAAGGATAAGGCATATCAGTTGGTTTTCAATGTCTTTTAATCAAAATTATTCTTAAAACAGCAATTTTTCAATTATTTATGTGCAAAATATAATTAAAGTATGTATTAGATATTATAAAAGCATTTCGATAGCAAAATATTGTTGAAGAAACGCTAGATAAAAATTAAAAGAGTAAAAAAAAACCTTGTAAATAATGGTTTTACATAGAAGAGATGTGTAATAAACTATTGAATTTTATTCGGTTCAGAAAAAAATTATAAAATTTCTGTTGATTAAGAGAGAAAGCCTCAAAATTTTATTTACAGATACGATTACATTTTTGAACCGAACAATAAATAAATTTTAATTTTTTTTTGAAAAAGTTTGATGACCTATATAAAATGAAGAGTGCTTTAACGCATAGTAAAAGTCAAAATTATCGAATAAAAATAATTTCACTTGTTATTTCAGTTCTAACTTTAATTTGCAATCAGCTGGTTTATCAGAATGCCGATTACTTTTACATTCTACTAAAACTCTTATACAAATACCCTAAAAAAATGTTTTTTTTATTATTGTCAACCAACTTTTTTTTATTTTTTTTCATGGACTTCTCCAAAACTCGGATTGTATGAGTCCATAGTGCCATTAAAAACGTCCACATAAATTAGTTCAAAGTGCGTGCTGTCTTTTGTGGATGTGTAAGTTATACCAGACTCTCCGCCACACCCCAAGGCCAGGAGATTTAAACCACTAGAGCAGAATGACCGCACCACCGCAACAGCAACACTGGCGGGAGCTGTGGTTGAGTCCTAAGCGCCATTGTCGGTTACCGTACAACCCTTCCCGTAGGAACTGCGACCCGTCATCGATGGGAGGAGCCTACCCTCACATATTAGTGTACCCTATAGGATGGTACCACCATGCCGGAAACATCTCATCCTCATTTCAAGGTGCCCCTCCCAGGGGAGTTTGTGTGCCATTTTCTAATTCCTCATATAAACTGGTCATATTACCAGCAGAATCTTACGTTATTATTTTTAATAATAGAAAAAATCTGGCAGTTAAATATTTGAACTAATAATTAAGATGATTTTAATATCATTGTAGCAATAGAATTATTTTTTTAAAAAATATGCATAAATATATATATTTTTAAATTTTGTTATGGCGTAGGAAAAAAATTTCACGAAAATTATTAAGGATTTAAAATTTTTTGAATTTTTTAAATCAATTTTCTGCAATAATTTATAATAGAGAAAAATTGAATATGTATTAAAATCCCTTAATTTTATAATTGTGATTTTTCCCTTGTTTCCAATTACATAAACAGCATTTATATAAAAAAATCATTTAATAATATTGAAAGATAGATCTTTATACACATTGATCTCAATTCTCCCCAATAATTGCATAAATGAATTACAAATTAAGGATTGAATGGGAAAAATAGTTAATATAAAAAAATAAGCTTCTTAGTACTTTATTAACGGGTATTAAGAAATTATTTTTTACTGAAGAATAAAAATTTCGCAAGCAAAATAAAATAATAGTCGGTAAAAAAATGTAATGAGGGTTCTTTCGATATATATTACCTTACTAGTGCATGCCAAACTTAGAATCTTAATCTTATTCTTCAATCTGTGCTCTCGAAAGCATTAGTATATTTAGTTAACGAAGTATTAATCTTAAAAAAGTATTCAGAAAACTTAGATAATTCTGTAAAAGGGAAAAAAATCCATAAAATTCGTATAGATTAAAAATAACTGAACACAGCAGCAAAAAAGTCTAAAAAAATCCATGTTTTTCTTAAGGAAAAGTAAGCATTTCTCTAGAGATGAACGGAGTCAGAAATAATGAAGAAAGCATCCGAGTTAGGAATGCCTGAAAAAAAAAATGTTACTCTAGCCTTGATAATTGCGTTTTTGGTTTCGGTAATATAATTATGTCGGAGAGAATGTTCAGAAGATTCAAATTAGAAGAGTGACTTTTAATTTCCGATGCTATCATAAAATGCAAAGCAAGGGAGTGGATTTGATACAGTGCTCTCCGATTAATATGATTTCTTTCTTTTTTTGTGTGTGAAATATGCAAAGAGAATGCTTTATTATCGTCAAAAAATCTCATCTCAACGCTATTCATAAATCTTCGCGTTGTTTTTTTTCGAATTATGTCTGTCTGTTCGCCTGTTTATGATTATAATAACTAAAAAATCTACTGAGTGTGAGTGATACATTTTGTCATTTGGTCTTTATATCAAATTTGCAGACTTTTAACTAATTCTGTATAAAATTTATTCAATTTTTCAGGCTTCAGTGTTCAAAATTTATTCAGGCTTCAGTGTTTCACACGATTATATAAATGAATACTCAAAAATGCAAAGAGCATGTCATTCGGTACACAATTTCGTCATCAAAATTATGAATATATATTAAATTTTTCAATAGAGAATAGCATCTTTATTTTTCAGAATGCTAAATCGTAATAATTTTTCTGAGTTTTAATCATGCATAAAAATTAATCCGTTTGTTGGAATTAAAACAAAATATTATACGGAATACTTACAGATTAACAAATAAATTCATAGATAGCCTCTCCGACCCATCACGAAGGTACACGGATTAACCATAAAGCTGAATTATCGGACTGCCGCAACAGCAATACTGGTAGAAACTGTAGTTGATTCCTAATGGCCATCACCGGCCAAGGTACAACCCACCCTGTAGGAAGTACGTCCCGTAATTGAAGGGATGAGTCTAACCACCACCAATTAATGTACCTTCCCAGGGTGGCAGATCCAACCAACATACCTGAAGCATTTCATCCTCATTACGAAATGTTCTCCTGGGGGATAGATTAACAAATAAAGTTAGATATTTAATGAATTAATACTTTGTGGCAAAAGAATATTCATAAAAAATTATTTAAAAAAGAAAAGCACTGAATTTTTCAGCGATTCATATATCAATACATTTCAATACAAACTAATGCCAACAAGTTTGAAAAAAGACTAATAAGGAAGCAAAATAGCATATGAAACAACAAAAAAGTACAAATACAAAATTTAGCGTACGAGTTAAATAATTTGTGTTATAATATTTTGATGTACATTATTAAATATCCGATTTTAGCGACTAGCTAATTCATTTGGAATATAGGTTGTGCTTATTTATATCACTCTTTTGCTTAACTTAATGCTCATAATCACCCTGAATTTTTTTTTTTGATATTCGTCAAAAAATAATGTTATTAACCCTATTAATGCGTAATTTTTTAAAATCACTATTTAGACGTGATTCTTGCAATTAAAGGCAAGTATTTTTTTCAAACAAGGTTGACTGATTACATACGTTACAAGATAATAATAAGATATAATAAAAATCTGTAATTTTAAAAATAAACACTCTAAACTTCAAAAAACGCGGGATGCAATTTTAAATTGATTTATTGTCAGCCCGTGAAAATTGTGGGATAAGCAGCTAAAGGTTAACACTAAATTTACTCGAATCTTCTTACTGACCATTTTCCAATAGCAGTTTCAATGTGTCAGTAAAATGCCTATATGTTTAGCATTAAAAATATAACTGTATGCATCCCTGAAATGCCCATATATTAGTATTAAAACGTTTCAGGTCTATTTTTCAAGATGCTAAGGGTTCATTTTCTTATTTTATCTATCACTATCAACTACTCAAATAGTAATCACAATTATCTTTTGAGAAATGAAAGAAAATTTTGCCATTAAGTACTTGATTAATCAATGAAATGTTTTGAATTTCATTATAATAAGGAAATATTTTGTTATAAATTTTGAAAATAATTTTTAAAACTAAGAAAAAAATTCTATGTTTGTTGCAATGCTATTA
>JAOUZG010020001.1:1660665-1678023 GCA_026289955.1 Argiope argentata
AATATTTAAACATTGTACAAATTGTTTTTGCGCAACAATGTTTTCAGGATCTGTCACGAAAAAACATACCAAATTCCTTGCCAATTAATCAATTAAATTTTAATGCTTCTGATAAAATAAAGTTTTACCAATAAAAAATTTATTTAGTTAGAAGCCTTTAATTTTTCCCTCTTTCCATATTTGAACCAAATTTGGTATTTCTAAGTTTAGTGGTCAAGTTTGGGAAACGCTAATCTCACATAAGCGTACCCTCATTTTCTTTGGTGTGTTATGTTATACTTATTTGAAAATCATGTATATATATTTCACTTTCAGACGAAATTAATGAATGAACCAGATAAAATGATATGTTTTTGAAAAGAATTCGCATGTTTGAACCAATAATTTATAAATTAGAGGGCCGGCTTTTTGACATAGATGTAGCGCGTCTTCTTCTTGTTCTGGGAGTCCTGGATTCGGGAATGGTTGTTCTTCTGTGTGCTATCTGTGAGATGCGTGACTAAGTCCCCCCTGTAAATAGGTGTTGTGCAAGCAAATGTGGTGAGTGTGCAGCTAAGTCGTACTCTTGGCTCTAGTTGGTACTAATTCAAAAACTAGAGACGCATATCTTCGACTGAAAATCTGTTGATGTATCAGCGGGGCTTGTCCAAGTACCACTAATAACAACAACAATATCAAATTAGAGGGTTGATTATCCAGCTGACATCGAATATTTCTCGCTTAAGATAGGATTTGATGGTGAAAGTCGATATATCGACACATTTAAAAATCATTAAACAAAATAAATATCCTTAAATAAGAATCGTAACTCGATTATAGTCCCTCTATATGTCGTTCCAATACTATTTAGGGGTTCAAAAACTGAAATAAATTTAATTCAGATAAAATAGACCGATACATAGCAAAAAACCCCTTCAAACAAATTAAATTCTTATGCAACAATCACTACCATTCATTCCCAACAGCGACTAAAACAGCATCCCTTTCCCGGAATTCAATATTAATTGCGAACCCTGCACTTAAGTACCCGTATCTGAAGAACGGATTGCCTAAAAGCTATCTCGACGTCTTTTTATTGCTTGCCGGGGTGGTCCCGAACACTCGCAGTCGGTTGCAGTGACTATCTGCTTTTAGGGGCTCCATTAAACATTATTGTCGGCAAGTGCTGCATCCCGACTTGTAATGAAGTTAACACGGGATGGCATCATAGGAAGTCAGATTATCGGATTACACACGGACGGCTTCGCTCATCTCCAGCTACTGCTTGAGTGGTGGGTCAGGTTAGTCAGCGCCATCTGGGGAGAAAGGAGGAAGTCGAGTTATTGCGAAAGCTGGTTCAAAGGGAACTGTTTACCAAGTCCGACTGGAAACTCGTGAAAAATGACTCATTTCCGCATTTCATTCTGAAAAGTTTACCCATATATTTGATTTTTAAAATTAAATAATTATATATTTTAATTATTGAGAGTATTAAATCAATAAAATAAAGGTTTTAACTAGTTTTTATTCAGCAAATTTAAATATAATACACAAAATCGAAATTATTTGGTTAATTACTCAAGCAAAAGTATATTCAGGAAACTCATAAATTTTTTTCATTATTCCAATATTATTTTACGTTATTTAATTAAAGGTCGGTACACACAGCTTAATAGGGTTGTAATAATAGAATTGTACAAAAATAAAAGCGCATACAAAAATTGAATAGACATTGCAAATAAGCATTTCTTTAAAAAAAACAAAATTTAAAATTAAACAGATTTTTCAATTTTTTTAAAGGAAAAAAAGTGGTTAAAGATGGTTAGGATTAATTTTTTTTAACTCTAAATAATAACTTTTTATATAATTTATTAAAATTTAATGGTGGGAAATAAATTATTTTTAAACAAAAATTATATTTTCAAGAACATTGAAAACCATTGGCCATTAAGACTGATAGCCTAAAAAGCGACGAAAATTCCTTTATTTTAAATTCAAATCTTAATTTTTGAGGATAAGTTTTCGGTAAACATTAAAAACGTCTTAGAAATAATATGAGATATACTATTTTTTTTCTTTCTGCTTTCATTACCATACAGAAATCAAACAAAGAAACTTATAAAAACTCATTCAGTTCAGCAAAAAGTATTTCTTTATCATCATAGATTACTTGCAATGCCATTTATTTCCCCATACTTTAATTATTAAATTATTTTTATTTAATATTCCTCTTCAATTTCTTTTTACTTCATTTCTATTTTCATTTGATCTATAAGAGATTAATTCCGATTGTACATTATGCTTCTTTTCTGTTTACTTGCTTCTATCCTTAATTTTTTTTTAAAATTTTCAATATGAATTTAATTTTATGCATTATGAAGTGCATATAGAGTATTATAATTCTTCAAATCCCATCTTGAAACTTCATCAAATGTGATATTCTTGAATGTGAAGGAAATTTTTCTTTTTGATGTAAATGAAAGTACAATCTCTCAAAAATGTAAATATCTCAACAGATGAAAATTCAATAGGGTTTTAACATTAAAATTGTACCCTACCAAAAGAAACTCTATTTCATCTGTTTTAATGCAAATGCTATAATTCAAAATGCCATTGCCAAGACAAAAAAATTTTGTATTTTTTTCATGATGATATAGTAGTTTATTTTTAAAAAAATGTTAGCTCCAAAATAAAAGCTAGCGATAAATAAAATGTTAGCTCCAAGTATCATTCATGCCTTTGTTTTTCGTTTATTGTTTGCCAACGGATTCTAAAGCCCTCTGCACTTTTTTGCATGCGTTAGGATGGGTTTAATTTGACAAAGGGGGGGTGAGAGGAAACACAAAACTAAGAGATGTTTATCTTTGACAGTAAAGTAAATTCTGGAAGTATGCATATCCTTCCATGCTTCACCCTTTAGTGAGATAGAATCGTTGGAAATTGATCGTCTCGCGATACTTAAACGAACAGTATAAAGTGTATGCATTCAGCTACTTACAACACAATTGAAAAAAAAAGAATGATTTAAAATAATTTTTATTGAAAAATAAATTTAAAACTTTTATATTCACTTAAAAAGTGATATGAATAATTTTTAAATAATTTTTCAAATAATATTTTAACCTAAAAAACTTGTTTCTCTCAATAGGAATACAAAAATAAAAATGATTAAAAAATACAAAAAAGCATACTGAAAAACATGTAAATAAAATAGGTATTAGTAGTCATCACCTTCTACCCCAACCCCAAAAAGTAATAATATTCATATTATTGATATAAAAATGAGATGTCATCAGTTTGAGCATATGAATGCATTTGAAAAAAGAAAAGAAATTGTCATAGAATTTCTTGGAAGGGAGAAGAAAAATCTTATACTTTTAATCTTTAATTTTACTTTATACTTTATTCTTATACTTTTTTTATTACTTAAATCTTAAACTTTTTGATTATCATGAAGGAATGTAGAAATAAGAGTCAAAAAATATAAGACAAAAATATATTTAGCAATTTTCATCATTAATTATATGATTTCTGCAAAGCCTCTCTTTTTTCTGTTTTTGCTAATTTTTCTAGTTCTTTCGAAAGTTCTAACCAGAAATTCGAGAATCCCCTTATTTATCTAAGTGTTTATTTCATAAAGTAAAGATAAGATTTTACACGCTGCGTTTAAAATCCATTAGTTGATTAGCATATTTGTCAGCAGTAACTTGTTGTTTTTAGTTGAGGAAAGGGTTTTGTTTACTTAGAACGAAATCCTTTTCAAAGACGAAAATAACAAGAATTGCAATCTGGATTGTTTTTATTATTCTCTTTTTACGAAACTATATAACTATATATATATATATATATATATATATATATATATAATGAGAAAAGTTTATATTCTTGTTACGGGAAATTTTACCAAATTTTATTGAATAGCTATTTATATCTCTTACAATGACTTAAAATTTTTAAAATATTTAATCAAATAAAAAAAGATATAATATACTGTATGTTAGACAAAGTGTCTTGAAACTGCTAAACTATAAAACTCATCTGAACATTTATTTTTTCTATTCTTTGAATTCAAAATTGAAAAGGGTTAATTAGAAGCATTTTTGTTATGGGAATCTAATTTGCTTGCATTAAAATTTAAATAATTATTTAATATGATATATCTTCGATACAATACTCAGTGCTATTGGCATGCCAGTACAATAATTATTTTGAAAATATATTATCAATCTTTGAATCGTAAATTACCTGCCAAAGTCGCATGTTAGATATGTTTCATAATCAAACACTTTTTCGTTGGTACGGTTAAAATGTGGTTTATTGTTGTTTCTATTAGCACTTGCCATGGGCAAGCTCTCTGATGCTTTAGCGATTTTAAGCCAAAATGAGAGTCTCTTGTTTTGAAGTAGCGCCAACTAGGACCAAGGGCTACTCACTCTTCACATTCGCTTGCACAAGTTAGCTACTCACTCTTCACATTCGCTTGCACAGCCCCCTTTTACAGAGGAGTACATTAATGCACCTTTCAGATAGAACACATAAGAACAACCATTCCCGACCGGGATGCTCAGATCATGGGGAAGACGCGCTACCTCCCTGCCAGGACGCCGGCATGGCGAAAATATTTCGAGGATTAGTATCAATTTAGAAATGATTCTTCCCATTGTATCAAAGCGTAACGTTAGAAAATCCAAATAATTTTGCTGTAGGTTGGAAACAAAATATTAATCAAATTCATCAAATTTATAAACAGGGAAAGACGTAAAAAAATCAATAATTGACTCCCTTAGATATGTCGACATAGAAATCACGAACGTAATTATTTCGCTCAATTTCCAATATTATCTCATTATCCATTTTGTACTTGATTTTATGATAAAAAGTAAAGAAAATTCAAGAAAGGTAGGAGCAGAAATGAATTTCAATTGGTGGAAATAGGAAGTTATTTTATTGACATGAAATAATATTTATATAAACGAGAAAAATAATGCCGGTGTCCTGACACAGGGGTTGCGAGTCTTCCTTGAGAGCTGGGCTTCCCGGGTTCGAGCCCCAGTTCAGGCATGGTTGTTCTTCTGTGTTCTAGCTATAACACAGAATGAATGAATGAGACCCCCGGTGAAAAGGGGCTGTGCAAGCGACTGTGATGAGTGTGTAGTTAACTCGCACCCTGGGCCCTAGTTGGCGCCACTTCAAAAATAAGAGACACTCCTTTCGGCTTAAAACTCACTGAAATTTCGGCGAGGCTTGTCCATTGTTAGTGCCGCTAATAACAACATAACAACAGAAAAGTAATTTAGATGTATGATGAATTGATGAAAATTCGATATTGCGATTTAGTTTATATTACAGTTTATCTTACCCTTCAATTTAAGAAAATTACAAACTTTTGAGTTTAGAATTTCTTAATTATATAAAATAGTGCGCTTTTCAAAAATAAAATTTCGCAAGTGAATTCAAAATGCAATCTTTATAGAAAAATAGTTAAGTTTTCTTTTTTTAAAAAAATCAAAATTAATATACATAAATTTTAGATTTTTACTTTCTTTTCTCACACATACAAATCCCAAGACTGTAAAAAAATAAAACATGTGAGTTTGTGATATTCAGGTTTTGAATTATGCGATTGCCATGTATTTCAAAAGCTAAAGAAGATTATACAAAATTAAATACAAACCTGCTTCTTTTATTTGTAAATCAAATGCTTAGTAAGTCATATGCGTATTTCATTCTTTAATTAAGATTTTTATTATAAGTCGTTTTTTTATTAATAGGTCATATACATTTCACGTATCTAACAGCAAGTATTTCTAGCAATTATGATCACAAATTAATAGGAAATCAAGCATATTTAATTTTTAAATAAAGGTTTTACCTGACACGAGGATTTCTGGAAATAAAGATTTATCAAAATCTGAGCGTTGAATTTTATGGCAATTCGTATAAGCGTATTGCCATTCTTTCTTTAAGTGAATTATCATTCAAAATTAATTAGGTCCAAGATACATTATGTTCTTTAGGAATAAATGCAAAAGTTAAAGGAGTAAAACACTAAAATTTCGTTTAATTTTTGAATATTAAGATTTTTTTTAAAGTGCTCTGAAGTACCTCTTTACAATTTCCAAAATACATAATAATTACATACAATTACATATAGGTAAATGCAAAATATAATTATAAGTTAAAAATTACATTAATTAAATTTATGTTAGAACTTTAAATTACTTTAGTTTAATTTAGTTAAATAGTTTAGTTAAAATTAGTTTAATTAAAGCTTAGTTTAATTTTTTTTAGTTAGTTTAGCTTAGTTAGGTTTTAATTAAATTTAGTGAAAACCATGTTACCTGTAGATGAATCTGGAAAAGAAATTCAATATTCCATTATATTTCTGATGATGAATTAAGTAAAAGGCTGAAAAGTAGAAAATTATTTATTGTATTTGATTTGTAGTGCACTAATATTTTAAAAAACTGTTTTCGTTATAACTACTAATTTAGTTTCAGAAATACGTATATCATACGCGGTATTTTTTAAGTATATGTATGTGCTGTTTATAGAATAGAAACGAAACAGAAACAGATATTTACTGAATTTGCCTAACTTCTGGACATATTCAATAATATTTAATGTTTGTAATTTAATGTTCTTATAATCTGAAAAAAAAAAGTTTTGATACAGCTGCACCTATTTCAGGCATATTACATAAAAATAATTAATACATAAGATGGAAAAATAAAACTCCATGTCACAATAACTTATCTATAAGTTTTAATCGATGAATAAGTATTTATAGGTGAAAAAATAATCTAAATGGTCTAAAAAATTATATTTTATAATGCTTGAATTAGTAAATATAATTCTGAAAAATTTTAAAAATCGATCTTCGATATAGTGTTTAGTAATATGAATCACATTTATTCAGATTCTCATGACACTCTAACATTTTCTACATACTTCCACACTAATGTAATTAACATGGGACGAAGACAGCAATTTTTAGTATCACTATTCTCTGTTATTTTAGATCATTTCAACAATGACTCTAAGGAGGATCTATCAATAAATGGTGTGGACGAACATTTTTTGGGGAAAAGGGAGAAAGCTCGATATTTTAAAGTGAATTTACTTGATATGTATGTAAAAAAATGTATATATAGTTCTGCATATTATCAAAATACTTTTTCTTTTGAGTCGCAATATTTGTCATCCACCCCCTCCTCTTTTTCGTTTTTGTGTTTATTCTGTGCATATTCACACAAGACAGTTTATTAAATTATTTTTTCTTACATATACAGGAGAAACTAAAAAATGAAAATAGAAATGGGCGAAGAAATAAGATTTCATATCATTTGAGATTACGATTAATAAATGTCTTGTTATTAATTATTGAATTTCATGACAGATAATATTTTCAAAGGGTGTACCAAACCAAATTATACTCAAATACCTCAATGACTTGATTAATGATCAGCTTGATATGTCAATTATTATTTGTCATGACGCTGTTTTGGGAATGAGGTTTTGTGGCGTCAACAAAAATCCGTAGGCGAAAAATAAAAATTTTATTATCTGCACGAGCATCTCAAAAAATCAGCTTTTATTAACACATTACCATCACATTTACAAAAGTTCTGATTAAAAAGATAAGTTAATGACTACATCAAATAAGACCTAGAAAAAATGGCTTTTGAACGCGTGATTATGTGAAATGAAACAAATAGGAAATGTGATATTTTTTTAAACAATCAATGCGAGACAAAGTTTTTTGGATCGTTTGCAATACTAAAATTACTAATTTAATGAAACAATTAAAAGGAATAAAAATATAATTTAACTCGCACGAGCCCGTGGTGCTTGGCCGTACAAGAAATGATGTTCTGACATGATACATTGAAATATGCTTAACAGATTTCCTTTTAATCTTTTTACTTTTATCTCTAATTTTCATGAATGATTTTTTGTCATATAAAAACCAATTGTATATCTATTTTATAATGAATCAAACACTGATGCAGAATTAAACGAGTGAAGACTATTAATGGAAAAATAAATGAAACCAGTAAGGAAAAAGAATGCCCAAAAAAATGTATAACTTTTTCCTGAAACTCTTATCGCTACTATGTTACATTCTTCCTTTTATATGCACCTTCGTGCACCACCCCGTGCTTTAAAATATAACAAAAGGGACCGTAAGCATAACCATATTGCTTTCAAATGCATGGATGTGCCCCGTATTCGAAAAATTCCATATTGAATAAAAAGGAAAAACGGAAAAAGCTTTGGATGGAGGAATGCGAAAAAGGGGTTATAAATTCGCGTGCTTTCAATCCGTCCTACTCTCCGGGAAAAGCGTCGATAGCGACAAAATGACATTTCGGGCCCGCCTCCTGGATTCCTATACAAAAAGTACCTTATAAATCAATAGAAATGCGCATATAGAGTCACTACATAGCGCCTTTATACTTACTTTCTCCTCTAAGCTGCGGGAAGAAATTGCATGAAAGGCGGGGAAAAAAAGAGTAGAGGAGCAGGAAATCTTTTTCCGGGGTAAAGGTGAAAACATAAAAGTAAGAAAAAGATAGATATAGGATGATATAGGAAATATCCGCCATTTTTTCCTCCTTTTTTTCCCGCTTTTTTTTTTTTACTTCCTATCTTTTCTTATTCTTTCGTGTGTCAGAGCACCAAGGGGAACCATTGGACGTTGAGATGAGATTTATTGAATCTGGAGAGGTAGTTCTTCTCGTAATTACATTATTCTTGTGCAGAGATTCGTTCGAAGTAGTGGAGTGGAGAAGGGTGAAAATAAAGGGAAGGTAACTTTTTTCCCCTTTACTCTGCGTGAGAAATGTGGAAACTGCTGCCAAGATTTCCAACAAAAAGATTATTTAATTGGATTTTCGATGCGTTGAATATATGTATGTATTTTTTTCGTTGTTGTTTGCCGGCTATATTTTTAGCGATTGATTTTGACATTTATTCGTAAATGGAGAGAGATTTGGAAACAATCGTTGCTTTGAGAGTGGAGAGGGTTTGCTTGTCGTCCGAGTCTTTTGAGGACGGGATTTGTTGAAACAAGAAGTAAATCCTTTTTAAAAAGTTGTTCAAAATCATTGAGCGGTTTTTATCCCGAGTATACTGAATTGAAGATTTCAATTGAATTAGTAAATAGAGGTAAGAGTTTTGTACGTACACTTTGGGTTCGTTACTGTCTATATGAGGATCATTTTAATTTAATTTATCAATTACAAAAAAAAAAGAGAATTCTAACAATGAACTTGATATACCTTTGAAATTTATAGTTGAAGTAAGATCGTAGTGGTTAGAAACAAATCTTTGAAAGCCATTATTATTATCACAGCAGCTAATTTTGCTACACGTTCTAATACTGAGTGTTCCACACAAGTTCTTATGTAGCGTCAATGTTATTTAAGTAAATTATTCAGAAGTAAAGAATCTGATACAATTTCCCAGATTGGAGCAGAAGAATGAAGTGTTGAAAATTAAAACTTAGAGAGTAACCAAAATATTCCGGAAAAATTAAATATGCTCCAAATGTGCATGGATTAATTTTTTTTCTTTAGGAAAAGAGAAAAATATCATGACGCAAAAGGTTTCTTCCAGCTTAAAAATGATTGCAGGCCTTCGAGGTTTAAAAAATGTTAAGTCATGGTCTTCCCACCTTAATAAATAGCCAAAACTTGGTTTTACTCTTTTTGGTTGAAATGTATTAATTTTTGCATACATGCATGATTTTTAATGTGGTTTATATAAGCTACAAGTATTTATAAATTTCATTCTAAATTCTTTATCATACAGTATTTTATAATATCTTTCGTATCTTGTATCCATTTTAAATTATGTTGTTTTTACTTATGGCACTTGCCATGGACAAGCCCCGCTGATACATCGGCAGACTTTAAGCCGGAGAAATACATCTCTTGTTTTACAAGTAGCGCCATCTAGGGGCAAAAGTACGACTTAGCTACACACCTGTCACAACCCATTTTTAGGGGGCGGACTACATTTCTACAAATTCATTCATACATCTCAGATCGTAATTTAGACCTGGAACAGAGAACGATCGCCTCTGACCCAGTACCCCCAGCGATATTACTCTCGATATGGAGGACTTACGAATAGATTTAACGAGCACCAATCACCACACATTCGGATTACATTATGTAAACATTACTAGTGATATTTTTTATTTTGATTCTATGTATATTTGCTCTAGGAAGTATGCTTACAAACGCACAAGAAATATTCTAGAGAGAATAATGGTACATTAAACTGATTAAATTTAATTATTATTTAAAATATCTCTTGAACAATTCATTAAATATTAATAATTAAAAAATATAACGCGCATTGTTTTAAAATAATAATAATAATTTAAATTACACAAAAAGTTATCAGAAAAAGTTTGCTTACAGATGAATTTTTTTTGAAAAAATAGCTTCCTCGAACTGTTAATTAAACTTTAATAACTGTTTGAACAATCTATATGTGTAAGACCCCCTGTCAATCGTTTAGGGATGGGTTGGGTACCTTGGATGTTCTCTTAAATGAAATATCCTATTCCCTCATAAACCCTCTTCTCAGTATATCTTTAGATATTATCTTGCCAAAACATCCGTTCCAATAAGTCCCCTAAACGTTTGAGGGATTTTAAATCTGACGATTTTGGAGAAGTATGGAACTGACTTTTGATATCGTACAGCAAATTTTACGTAGTCAGCTGTATGTTTTGGATGATTGTTTTCTTGAAACCAAGGTCATCAACTAGCTTCAAAACTTGTGCTATATGTATTAAATTTTCTCTATATATATTTATATATGGCATATGATCAAGTATGGAGTCTATAAAAGTAAATCAGCTTACTGATCTTGTTGCCTACATCCTAACATCATTACGCCATCTCCATCATGTGCAACTGTATGCACAAGATGTTGCTTCTCAAAAGCCTTACTCAGTTTTCTCCATACCAGTTTACACCTTTGGATGCAAAATATACAAAACTTGCTTTCATCAGAGAATATTATTTTTTCCCAAAACTCGGAAAGTTTATTTACATACTCATTAACAAAATTTAAACGTTTTGCTTATTGTCAGTTGAAGTGTGTGACTCTCTATGGCAGTGATAATCAGATTTTTTAATTATTTTCCATATGGTGTTTTTATGAAGAGATTTTTAAATTTTTTCTCAAATATCAATTACTCTTTGAGATACAATAATCTTTGGATTTAAACTCATGGATTTCAGGATTTCTCTCTCTCTTTCTATTTTCTTTCTGTAGAATCAACTTAGATGGGCGACCACTGCATGGGTTTGATAACAGATTTCGATAACTTGTAATTATTGATCACTTTTTGGATAGATGAATGAGTTCTTCCAACTAGCATGTCTATTGTTCGAAGAGTTTTATCTTCATTGCCAAGTCTTAAGATGATTTTCTTTTGCAAAACTAAATTTTTATTTGCAAGTTCGCCTCATATTAACAAAACCATGTTTTTTTATTCTATTTGTTGCATTATCATCAGATTTAAAATGAATAAGTAGCAAAAAATAAGTGAAGATGGCATTTTATTCAATACATGTTCATGGAGGCTAAAAATGGAAGATTAGTTTGCAAATATCCTCGTAATTTGTACCCATATACAAACTTTCCCGGTAACTTTTTGTATAATTTAAATTATAATAATTATTACTTTAAAACAATATGTGTTATATTTTCTAAAATTATTGTTGACATTTAAAAAAATTATTCAAAAATATTTTAAATAAAAATTAAATTACGATTAATATAGTCACTACAGAGCGCTTTTGTTGGTTCTTGACTGTTTATTGTGCATTTCTACGCAGACATTTTCTCGCAAGTGTTTATGAATTGTTGTTTTATTGCCCTCTCCCCTTGATAGGTGTGGTTTGTACTTACTGTTATGTTCTATTACCAACACGTGTAAATTCTACACTTTTTAAGTAAGCATGATTGTAGGCTTATCTCTTCGATGACAAATTATCTGTCTAAATATCATACCATTCTTTCACCAGTACGATACTTAAATTCCTTATCACCCGTCTACTTTCCCTCAGATAAAGAATTTTCTTAAAGGCCACGTCATTGAAGGCACACAGTGAAGAAAATATGATATAAAAAAGAGAAAAACTGGAAAAAATAGTCAAATTTGCAGATATATGGAAAAAAATTCGAAGATAATCACTATTTAAATTTATAATTTAAAGTGTAATATCAAAAATTTTGAATTTATTATTTGCATTTGTTAATGAAATGGAAATTTTTTTCTCACATATTTTGTACATTATATAATAAAAATATAAACAAAAATTCGATCAAAAATATATGTAATGGAAAAACATTTAATAAAAATTGAAATCGTTTCATTTATTAAAAAAAATATCCAATACTATTTACATCAGTCAAAAAAAAATTATACTGCCAAAGAGTAGTTTTCTTTACTATATTTTACAGTTGAAAAGTGTTTAGAAAAAGGTTTCAAAGAGCGAGATTAAATTTTTAAAGAACTTTATATTCTCACAGAAGAGCTATGGGTCCTTTTTATTAATCACTAAATCTTGTAACAGTTTTATATCAATTGTCAAAAATAGCAATTAAACTTCAAGATGTCTATATTCTAGCATCAGATACTATTATCTACAAAGAGGTATTCTAAATATATTCATATTAATAATCTATGTACAAATGTACATCTGCATTTTGTACACAAAATTTTGAACTTTTTATTTCACTAACCCTAAAAAGATTAAATTATTCAAGCAAAGGAGGAAGAGGCGAAATCACAAATCCGAATGAACTAAGTCTTATGCATGGAGAAAGGCTCTCTTTTTTGCAGACTTCACTATAAATTCGCAAACATGTTTGAAATACCTCCTGCATGAAGTTGTACCACAGGAAAATAACTCGTCTCTAAAGCATTTAGCAGTAATTCACTTTTTGAAATGAACTGATTTAGTTTAGTTATATAAACTTCCCATTGTAAAGCAACACTAGGGATATTTTGGAAAGAATCTAGTAATTTTGAACCGTGGTCAGATAACGAGGATGACACTTAAGCTGGCACCCCCCTCAACCTACCACACCATACCATTAGGAGGATGTTTGGCCAGATTTAACGTGCAATTGACTCCCCTTACACGAATTTCTTCGGTAGAATTGGGTCTCGAACTTAAAACCCTAAGGCTCACAAGCCAAGACCTTACTACCATCCACCGTGGCCACTTTTGAATAACACTGATTTAGATGATAGCTGTAAGCAAATGTCTCGTTATACTCTCTCTTGGCCTTCTGTTCATCGGCGAAATCAGCATTTCGCCTCAATGGGAGCGTAGCAAATTTTACTGGCATATACAGATGTGCTGTTTATGCTAGCATATAAATATTACTGACATATACATATGTGTCGTGCATACATGTTATTATGTTATGTGCATATATTATACAACAGTAATGCTATTAAAAAATTACTGGTCAGATTTTTTTTCTATCTTATCATTTGTCTATCTTTATATACTTTTGTATTCTTCTTCTTTATCTATATTCTTTTGTTATATTATTTCAATTTAGGTGTAGTGCCCAAATTTATTATTAACATAGAAAACCAGAATAGATAATCCAAAAACAGGAGAAAAATGCTACAAACTTCAAATCTTTATTGTGGAAGGAAAACAAATAAAAAAAGATTAAAATGAAATCTGCTATGAATATTTCAATGTATCATGTCAGAACATCATCTCTTGAACGACCAAGCAACACGTGATCGTGCAAGTTAAATTATATTTTTATTCCTTTTAATGGTTTCATTGAATGAGTCCCTTTAGTATTGCAAACGATCCAAAAAACTTTGTCTCGCATTTATTGTTTAAAAAATATCGCATTTACTATTTATTTCATTTCATATAGATACGTGCTCAAAATAACATTTTTCTAGGTTTTATTTGCTGTATTTATTAACTTACTTTTTTTAATCGGAGCTTTTGTAAATGAAATGGCAACACGGTATTAAAAGCTGATTTTTTGAGATACTCTTGCAGATAAAAATTTCAACTTTTCGCCAACGGCATTTGTCGTGGAAATGATATCTTTGTTAGTAAGCATTACAGAGCAAGTTTAACTTTGAACGGTTTGATTCATTTAAACTAAATAGAAAATCAGCTGATTGAGGAAAAAAGCGATAATTCTAAAAATAATTCTGCTGTGATGGAAGGCCTAAGGATTCGGAACTTTTCAGACAAAGTGATAAGAAAAATTTGCTTAAAGCATAAAAGTCTTTGGAGATAGAAAGGTTGTTAGGATATACAAAATAATTCTAGAAAAACTGATAAAATTCAGCTATCTATGTCAGCATATGGATGAGACTCATCGTTAGCCTACTGAGTCAATCTAAAATCTCTATAGTTTTGTTTTTTCTAAATTAACCATTGTGAAATAACTTAAAATTTTTATATTATATTTTGTTATATTGACATAGACATTACATGATATTTCAATCCCACCTTCAATGTTTATATGTTTAAGCTATAGCTTGTAATCACAAATAAATTTATAAATCAAAAAAAATTATTTCAACAATAAAACACAAATTTTTTTGCAATATAGTGAAATTAATCGGAACAATTTTCTGATTATGGCAAACTGATATGTTATTATTGCTCACAATTATTCATTTTTTTAAAAACAAAATTCTTTTTAATAAATGATTTAGATTAAAATAAACAGTAAACTAATCACAATTGATGAATTCAATTTTTACAAACTTGAAAATTTAGCAGAACAAAAGAAAATAATTTTATTAATATTTTAATCGATTTATTAAATTTTATTTTCAAAATTATTTTTGTGTTTATTTAAAATAATTTTCCTAAAGATATTTATGAATGTATTTTTTCCTAAAAGGATACTTATTTTCTTCCATTTTTTACAATATTGATTGATTTGTATTTATGATGCATTACGGAACCAAATCGACAAGTTTTTTAATTCCAAAATCTAAATAAAAAACGTATTTCAAAACATTTTTAAGCATTAGAAAATGCTATTAAAAATTCTACTAAATCATATTTTTAAAACTTTCCTAAGTCCCCATAAAACTTAATAATTTAGGAGTAGGAAAAATTGTTATTAAGTTAAGGTAGTTTTTTTTTCCAAAAATAAATTTGTAAGAATACAAAATTAAAATATTGTATTTGAAATTTAATATATAAGGTTAAAATCCGTTACTTAGATTAAATATTCGATCCATTTAACTTTTAATTCATTTACTCTAAGATGCATTTTTTCTTTTAATATTTTAGTAAGATTTGTAAACTAGCTATTAGTTCGAATTAAAATATCCCTCTTTAAATCAGTGTAAAGAAAATAATGTACAAAGATCTTAAGAGATTCCATGAACAAGATGTTTGCTTCCAATGAATGTAAGATTTCAAATAAAAACATTTCATGACAATAAAATTGGAGGAAAAAAATATAAGCATTTTAAAAATTATACTATTATTGTTTATATATTTCAATTATTTTACTTTAAACCCATTCAATAAATGAACTTCTGTGTGTTTATAGAATTTTTTTGCAAAATAGAATTTTATACAGATCTAGAATCTATCGCATTAATCTATGAAATAAAAATTCTAATTAATATGTATTAAGGTCATTTTTGTTTCAATGAAAGATATTGATAGAATTAAGTTGATATCAAGGAATATTTAATTTTACTGTTGTTAATTTTTCTGGGTGGGGGAGGGATATTTTACTGTAGCTTCTTGTTTATGATCTGAAAAATATGCTGAGATTAGATATTGTACTGGTCAACGGCTATATTTTTTTCTATACTCTGAAAAAGAATTTGATGTGTTTATATTTAATTTATACTAATTAATTCTACAACATTTCATTTTCAACTAATATTATTCAATATTATTGAATCAATTACAATTAACGTTTTTTTTTTTCTTTTTAACCTATTTTTCTTCAAGACAATCAGTTAGAAAATAATTTTCTAATTACTAATTATCAGATTATTAAAGATTCAGTTTAAAAAAGTTAGTTCAGTTGAAGATGTTGCAGCATAAATATTATTTTTTTGATCAAAGTAGGGTTAAGGAATAAAATATATGATTTAAAACAGATTGGTTATTGATCATTGTTGTGGTGGCAAAAGACAAAATTAATTTTGCTTCATTTGTTAACTTGAACTTATTAACTAGAAGATGAAAAAAATCCATTATTCTACAAAAACATTTATTTTTATCACATTTCAATCTCTAAGTAATTTTTTCTTTTTCTCTCACTGAAAAGTTTGTAAAAGTCAGAGATATTTAACAACCAAACAAGATAAGAAAGAAGTTTTATTCACTTAGAGATTAATTTTACTTGTTTATCAGGAAGCCTGCATCTTTCAACTTCTAAGTACCTATAGTTTTCATAGAAATCCTTCCTTGTAAGAATTCTTGTATAATAAAATATATATTTGTATAATAATTCTTTAAAAAAATTTAAAACATGTTATTTGAATTCAAATCTGTCTAAACCTTCATGAGAAAAATTCTCAATCTTCTAACTGATAAAAAAAAGGTATTTAATTCGTTGAATTATATATCTTTAATTATTTTTAGAGATAAATAAAAAAAATTTCTTCAAATATGGAGAAATTTCTAGAACTTTTTTATTTAAAATAGTGAAATTCTCGTCCCTTCCTTTTTTTCTATGGACTGTAGTGTTAATAATCATAGTCTAGCTGAAGAAATTAAATAATATATATATATATATATATAAGAACAAAGATAAAAGCAATTTTATAAGAGGTACATTACGTATTGCAATTTTAATTATTAAATTAAAAAGGTACAAAAATGTATTTAGACAGCGTGTTTGCTGCTATTCCTAAAAACATAGTGGAACATAGATGAATCAAAAACAGAAGTAAAAAGTGAGAAAAAACATTATCATTGTATATTTTTTGTTTTATGTTTATTTCTTCTTTCTAGAATTTTAATACTGTGATTCTTTTTTATAATTATCGTTTTTTTTCTCTTCTAATTGTCATTTGTTTTTATATTCTTTAAATATAATGCATCTCTTATACTTTGGGACGTGGAATTTTTCGTGTCACAGAGAGGTTAATTTTTTAGACAATAGTCAAACCCTTTACAGAGAAAAATTCATCCTTTTATTGGGATCCCTGCCTGATGATGACCTTTGAGAAAATCATCAGGCCGGATTTCTTTTTTTATTCTCTTTAGGTCTATTTTCGCTGTAATGTCTGTTTGTTTTTTCTCATTTTTTGCTTCCGTTTTTGATTCACACACACACACGCACACACACACACACACACACACACACACA
>JAOUZG010020001.1:1678423-1693797 GCA_026289955.1 Argiope argentata
CTTCTCTCACTTTTAAATAAGATGGAGCAGTCGAAATGTGGTCGTTTCAGAATCCGTCGACGAACAGTAATCTATCAAATAGGTTAAAATCGGGTCCTGCTTATGTTCATATTATCCCAGATTCATAAATTTGAGCTCAGATTTGTTACTTTCACGCAATATAAATATAGAACAAGTAAGTTATCCTTAATTGATTAAATTTAATCAGAATTGGAAATATGTATGCATTATCCAGCCGCCAATAATGATTTTCACGCCACTGATTATTTCTCTAACATTTTGTTACTCTAATGTTGTATCCGACATAAATTTCACTACTAGATCACTGGCAAATAAAAAGAAATAACATTATGTGGAAACTAGGTATTATTAGGTTAAGGCGAAATCTAACTAACATATTCTAACAATAAATATATTTCTCTATATATAAGTTAGATCTAATGGATATATTTCATGAATCTATCAAATGAGCTCTCTAGTAAATATATTCCTTTTAATTCATTTTCAAACCGGCTTTCTGGCACAGAGGTGGAGTCCAGGGTTCAAACCTCAGTTCGGACATGGTTGTTCTTCTGTGTGCTATCTGTGAGATGTGTGACTGTACCCCCTCCTGTAAAAAGGGGCTATGCAAGCGAATGTGATGAGTGTGTTGCTGTTCTGTATATGATGTTTTTATGTATTGGGTTGTTTACTTCGTAAACCCCGTGTTATTACTTTGTGGTTTCACAGGAATTTCTAAATATTCCAAAAATATTAAATTTCTATTATGTTTAGTCAAAATATATAATGCATTTAACATAAAAAAACCACATCGTTTTTTCTCTAATTTGCTATACTATTTTGTTTTTTTTATTATCTTAATATAAATAAAAGTTATAGCAACTATGCTTATATGAATCATATCTTCCAAACGACTGTGCCTAGGTCAATCAAACTTATTTCAACACCTATTTTTAAAACGAGGAAGGTTGACTTTGAAAGTCAATTTTTCAAAATGGAATGGGTAATTAAAGATTCGATTAACTTGCAATCGACTGAAATTTTGTTGTTTTCCTGCAATTACTTCGGAAAAATTCATTTTATAAGAAATGTTGAAATATCATTTAAGGATTCAAAATTTTATCTCTTCAGAGCTGCACGGTTCTTTTACCAGCAATTTTTTCTTCAAATGTCAAAAATTCTTTGAAGATTTAGTCGTACTCTTGACTCAAGTTGGCGCTATTTGAAACAAGAGACGCCTACCTTCGGCTTAAAATCTGCTGATGCATCAGCGGAACTTGTCCATGGCAAGTGCCATAAGTAACAATAACAACTTCATATTCACAGGAGACAAGCACTGTGTATCATTTTAGAGACCAATGCACATTTATAGTTTTGAAAGATGAAATTTTATCATGCATAATATAACTCCACAAATAATTGTGTGATTAAATTATCAGTATGATAAGAAAAGAAACACTTTAAATGTTTCAAAAATCTCGCCCAAGTAACTGTTTGTAGTAAGCAATAATATACAAAAATAAAAATCCTACATCCCTTCAGAAAGATACTCAGTTTTTAGGCGTCCCCTCGCGTTTCGCGCGCTAAACGAATGTTTCCCAAATGTAAATGCGAATTGACGCCGGTGATAGCATTTCCCGAACTCACTCTGTCGCGCCAAAAACTCAAAAACGAGACCGCGCTACGTTACAAATTGGGTTTAGCGCGTACGGGACGCGCCCAATTGCTTTTAAAACACGACAAATTGCAGACAACCTCCCTTTTCCAACCACTACATATATATATATCTCCATCACATCGCCTATACTCTCTCTGCCCCCAAGCCACGGGGAAGAGAATGCCGCGAAATAGATAGAAAAGAGGAGGGAAAAAAAGAGATATATATACCACATATATATACCACCGCGTTTCTGATTGCAAATTATCCCCTGAATAGCGCTTTGATAGGTTTCAATGTGCTTCGCCCGCAGCCATGGGGGTTGCGGGTATAGTGATATATTCTTCAGCTTCGGGCCAAACCAGCCAAACCGAGCAAAGCGTAGCCACATAACCTCGTTACCGAGCGGAGGTGAGAACCAGCAGATTGAGAAGTTGTCGCCTAACGTCAATGTCTAGCTGTGGAGAGGTTATTGTTATGCAAATGAAGAAGACGATTTTGGGTGGCTTTGGGGTTCTTCATCGAAAAGCCTTTCTTTTATATCTTTTTTTATATATATATTTATTTTTTATTTTCTTTTGCGATATTTTTTTCCCCTACGACATTTTTTTTATCTCATGGAATTTTTTTTTCTTTGTGACAGAGAAAAACAGAAACATTTTCTTACATTTTCTATAAGGCAAAAAAAAAAAAAATCTTATGGAGTGCTTGTGGAGAAGTGTTTTATTTATTTTATTTTATTTTTTTATATCTTCCGATTTTTGCCTCGAAGAATGAAAAGCAATTCCCTAGCTGTTGTCTTAGTGGTTCTATAAATTTATAAAAAGAATATTTTTTGAAAGATATATTCCCATTCATTACATTTACATATTTTACGCTGTTTAAAGAGAAGAAGTGTATTAAAACATGATATTCCCCAACGAAATTATTTTGCCTCTAACTTATTATCAAGTAATTTGGTGGGGAAAGAGAAAAATATATTCATTAAAAAAGTTAACTATCATATTTCGGTCTCTGAGATATAATGAGCTTGTTAATTAATTGCTTATAAAATGCTTCGGGCATTTGTGATTATTTCGATAGTTTTCTTTTAACGATTTAATAGCCTTTTCAATAGCAGCTTTGTTAATTTCATCTTATTAAATATATTGTATTTTTTACAAAATGACGAAAGAATGATTTGAAATTATTAGCTATTTTTTATCTTTATTACTGACAGATACCAAATTTATACTTACAAATGAAATCTATCTATCAGCATAAAACGTTTAAATATATAAAAAAAAACATAGTACATAGTCTGTAGTGCAAATAAATGAAAGTTTCAAAATATTTGGATAAAAAAAGGAATTACACTGTAATTTTATCACTAGTAATCCGGAAATTTACATTCAGACATTTTGTATATGAATTACTTTTAATGTAAAAGTCAATATTTTTATTGCGGAGTTTTTTTTATTGCGGAATACAATTATAAAAATACTTATAACTTGTATATTGTTTTCAAATTAATTGTTACATCCACATAAATTCATAGAACTTCATTATTTATGAATATCTTTTTGTGAGAGTTTAAAAAAAACTCCATACAGGATAATTTTTTTGCATATAATATATTTATGAAATTCTATGTTGACGTCTTGGCACCGAGGTAACATGTTTAACCTGGGATCTGAGTGTTCTGGGTTCGAGTCCCGGTTTGGTCATGGCTGATCCTTATATGTTTTATCTGTTAGATATGTGAATAGGTTCAGCCCCCTGTAAAAAGTGGCTGTGCAAGCAAATGCGATATGTGAATTGCTAGGACGTACTCTTGACCCTAGTTGGCGTTAATTAAAACAAGAGATGCGCACTCGGTTTAAAATCGCTGATTGAGCTGTCAATTTCAAGTGCTATTTGAAATAACAAAATCAATGTAATTCAATAATAAGTAAATCTGACGATCAAAAGAATTGTCTCAAAATATTCAATTATCTTTTTTGCTGTTGATGATGATATAGCTTTTATCTAAAAATGTGAGACAATCAAAAATATGTCAAAAAATAAAATTCGCAGAATATTTGGTACAAAATGGTCCCCTCTTTCATCTATGATTAAATAAAAACACTGAAAATCCTAATCTCATGGGTCGCAAGACAAATGATGTAGGAAGATATAGCCAAACAAATGAAAATTAATTATCAAAGTTAACATTTTAGTGAGAAATTTGGCCAACAGCAAGGCATTAGGAAGATGAAAAAACTGAAATAATATTCTTAAAAATTGCATGTCACTATTACTATAGTATATGTGCTAAATATCCACTGTTGACAGTAATATACAACTCTACTCGAAATACATTTTTTAGCATTCTATAAGACAGGTTGCGCATTAAAGTTTGTGGAAATTTCTGTCTTGTAGATTACCTATTGTTACAAGCGGGCGACCACGGCGAACGTGCACTGAAGAAGAAAACGTTGACAACGGTTGACAAGGAGCTTCGCAACAGCGGAGTTGATTTGGACAGGGGGATATTCTGGCTGCCGCTGGATCGTTCATGGTATTTTCCGAAGTTTCGTGTGCTCCTGGGCGCTCGCTCGGCTATATAAGGGACGGGTTGCCTCAGTTTGATTAGTTCCTCTCGAAAGAGTAGCGACTCGTGGATGAGCGTACAACTTTTATCGCTTGTTATTGGTGAGCGGTGTTTACTTTTGCGGTTAATGTTGTGTTATTGAGCTCGCTGAGATTTGCTGTTTTCTGTGCTATACGATACCTGTTTTGCAGTCTGCGTTTATTGTGCGTAAAGCTTTCATTTACGCTGTAAGGGACTGTTGACTGCTGGACTGTGTTTATCTGAAGTTTTACTTAATCAAACCATCCTGTAAATACCTGTAAATATCTGTAAAAAATGTGTTTGTGCTGTCCTCAAGTAAAGTCCATTCAATCCGAACCCGCTACGCTAAAAAAGTAACACAATGTTGCATCTGATATAATAACAAATCTTATTTTTAAAAAAAGTCCAGCACAATTTAGTTAGGAAACGTGGAAGGGCATTGTACAATATTTCTGTAACTGATATCTTATCCTTGAAACTTTCGAATATCAAATCATTGACACCACAGAATGCTGGAGTGTCATCATTCTAGAATCATCTAGCACAAAGGCGTCAGCAGAAGCAACCGTCATTTTTAAGACACCAATAAAAGGGCAAATTAACAAGGAACTGGAATTTACTTTATTACTTTTTGTGTTGCTCATAATTTTTCGTAAAGAATATATCTAAAATTAGATTATTCCAAACCCCGTGCAATTGCTTTCCATACATGAAATGAACAAAGAGAAAAGCTAACTCGTAAATCGTATAGAATCTCCATGCTTCAGACCTCTAAAAGGCCTGATACATAGATTTAGAATCGACTGTCACCATTTCGTCTGCAAAAAGGTAAACACAAAAACTATATATATATATAACCACATGACTGAAATTTAGTACATGGACTCACCACTAAATTTATTGGGTTTTGTCCAATTCTGAACGAAATTCATCTAGAGGAAGTCTGTCTGACTCTTCGTGTAGAAATAAATACGATAAGTACAAAACGTACAAAATTAGAACGTTTTGTTTAATTAACATCTAAAATGTATATCGGTATCAAATTTGGAATCATATCCTCGAGGTAGTTGAATTTCCGTTGGTTTGTACTTTCTTATGCATATAAACTCAATAGATAAAAAAACATATTGATTTTTTTTAAAATTAATTTGGTGTGTATTATCGTGACTATAATTGTAGTTTTGTGTCTAATATTGTTTTCAATCCGCTAGAAAAAGACATCCAAAATACGTGTTCAGTATTTTGATTCTTGTGAATAAACTGTATTCCATCGATTAATCACCATAAAAGAACCGAAAACCTCACACTAAAAAGCACCAGATCCAAGCCAAAGATCGATGTTTTATAACCTTGATTTATTGATGCCATCTAATACACTGTTGCTATTGTTTTTCACTATATTATGAAACACTCGACAGTCGTCATTTCATGTGGGAAAATGGGATAGCGCTTTTGATAGACAGTATAACTTTTTGAGAAACCACCCCTCCAGATTATAAATTAAATAACACAACTCTGATTAATTTTGCCTGATTTATCACAGAATATCCATAAAAATTTTGGTTCTACAACATCTTTATTATGAATTCACGCCGACTAACTGTTTGCAATTCTTCTTTCTGTGAATCTATGTAATTGCGTATACTGTTTCATGCAGGGCATACATTATATATCATACATTACTGCATGATAACAAAATTCATCTCATGTCTTACTTATGACCTCAATTGACTTATGAGTTACTTATGTCCTGAGATTATTTATGACTCCCTTATGACCTGAGTTTACTGATTTATTTATTATGAGTTTACACTTATGGCTTACTAATGACCTGAATTCACTTATGACTTACTTATTACCTGAATTCACAAATGATTTGCTTATGACCTCAATTTACTTATGACCTGAGTTCACTTTTGACTTACTGATAATCTGAGCACACTTATGGCATACTTATGACCTCAACTTATGACTTACTTATTACCTAAAATCTTACGTATTACCTGAAATCTCTAATGACTAACTTATTACCTGAAATTACTAATGACTTGCTTATGACCTCAGTTTAATTATGACTTACTTATGACCTGAACTTACCTGACTTACTTATGATCTCAGTTTATTATGACTTACGATCTTATATAATCTTACTTATGACTTGTATTGTATTTAACATTGTCAATGACCATACATTGCGCATTATATAGATAATAAGTAAGCCCCTAATTTATGCAAATTTTTTAATACAGGACCCTATATAAGATCACAAACCTTTCTGATGTCTCCTGTAATAAAATGTAGGTGTAGAGTGCAAAGTAAATGTAATGGCCTTCTTGCCAAAATGCAACCCCTCTTCCAACCATCGACCGAAATCAATCGAATTGACAAGTTCTCTGTTTTTGTTTTTCAATGGGAATGTTGTCATATTGCCCTTTTCATGTGCTGTTCTTATTTTTCTATTGTTCCGATTCAGAAGAAATGTCTCGTTACAATTGGCTTTTTAACAAATATTTACGACTGAACTCGAAAGTAAATTTCGCACACAGCCTGGCCAATTATATTGAATTCCAAAAACAGATAGAAACTCCGCATAGTCACAAGTACTATTCGTGATAGTAAAGGGAACAGGTTAATAAATAATGAAACGAATTTCAAGACATCAAACATTGGTGTAAAAAGAGCAAAATCTAAAATTTCATAGTTTTGCATTATACGTGAAGAATCAAATGAAGAAAACGCATAACACATCATGCATAGACATATACTTGTGTATCAGGGTGAATTTACGAACTAAAAAGTGTTTTTGCAATTAAAGTGATGTGTTAAATTCCTGGCGCAGCAACAGAAATCACGAGTCCAGTCTGGGAAACTAATATTCTTAAATTGATTGCCAGCACTTTCTTTCTTGCCCCCTTCCAATTTTTAAATATGCTTCTTAAAAGGTTATTTACTTATTTCTTATTTATTCCTATTTTAAACTATGTTTATTAAAAAGATGATTACGCTTTTTGTTGATAAATAGGCAAATAAACTATAAAAACATGATGCATTTTTTTATTAAAATCACTTCTTTATCATAATTGATAGGGAGAAAAAATTTACGAGTGCTTTGTACATTCTTTTACATCATCTCTAGAAGGATTTGACATCATTGCCCTCTAAGCACCACCCTTAGGATCTTTATACCACTTTTATTTCTACCCCAGTAATATCTCATCCATACTATGCAAAATGGAGAAAAACAGTTATGGGGATGGAAGACGGGGGAGAGAAGGGTTGGGCAGACGATATAGAATCGCAGACGATATCGTAGCAGAAGACAACGCGGAATGCTCCTCTCTCATTGGAGGTGACAGTCGAGAGCGCCTAAAAGCATCCTTAAGGATATTTTCTCATCCGTAACGCCTTTTGCGATGGTTCTGTTGCCCTAACTCTATCTGACGTCACGGGATTTTTAGAAAATGGGGTGGGGGAGGCAGCTCGTACCTTCTAGCCACCAGAAGGGGAGGATTTTAAAGCGAATAAATGGAGGGTGACACAACTTTTTTTTCCATCCTTTCTTCCTTGTGTGTAACTTTCGGTCGTTTGATTTTATGTAGAGAAAAAGAAGTGGCAAAAAAATTTTCGATGAGACATTTTTTTTTTTTACGTGTGTGGTTTCGTTGATGGTGGATAACTTTTTTATGGATGTTGATGAAAATAATGAATAAAAAATATCGGGGAATCTCGTGTCGTGAAAGATAAATGTAAGGAGGAGTGGGAAGCGAAAAAAAATATTTAAAAAAACTGAGATTTTGTACGCAAAAAAAATTTAAGAAAAGGAGTGTATGTTGCCTAAGAGAGGCAATGTAAAGCTATTTTTTTTTATTACTGTGTCGAGTTTCTTTCCCAATTTCTTTTCTGAAAGACTACAAGTGAGCATAAAATCCTTTTTGTCTCTTTAAAGATTTTTTCCCCTTGCTTTTAAAGAAAAAGCCATCGCCAATATGCGGATCAGGTATAAAGTAAATGCACAGATTAAGGGGAGAGATTGGCGATTTTTTTTCCCTTTTTCAGTTGGCATCTCTTCTTCCAGGTAGCATCATAATGCATATGAACTTTTTGCTGGTATATTTCAGACAAATGAATTTCTTCATCTTTGTTTCGATAAAAGGATCATAGATGACGTTAGTTGATGTTTTAATATAGGAAATGCTATTTAAAATTTCTGAATTCTCATAAGAGGAAAAAGAAATTATTCTGATTCTAGCAAAAATTGACAAAGTTTTAAACTTTTATTTAATATCAAATATGGTTTTGATAAGTAACTTCCATGCCTAGAATTTGTGATTCCGAATTCTTTTAAAATTAATTAATTTGAAATAACTTAACAAGTAAAGTAATGCACCTGAAGGTTATATTTCAAACTGAAACTGTGAAATGAAGTTGAAAACATAATAGCTCATACTTTCTTATGCTATCTGTTCTTTTCAGCATTTCTTTTTAAATGAAGAGAACAATTTTTTTTAAACATTCAAACCTGAAATTTTCAATGCAAATTTTAATTTAAGGATTTTTTTCCTGATGAATTCCTTTATACTGGGTTTATCTCAATTCACCTAAAAAAATCCCCGATAAAAGGAAACGAATTCGTAATTTTTAGGAAAAAATATTTAATTCTATTAGAGATAATTAGAACATTCAAATAGCATTCAACCCATCCCCATCACCGAAAAATATGGATTTTTCTTTTTTTAGCGTAGCGGGTTAGGATTGAATGGACTTTACTTGGGGACAGTGCAAACAAAATTTATTTACAGCTATTTACAAGATGACTTGATAAAGTAAAAATTTCAAACAAACACAATCCAGCAGTCAACAGTCACTTACAGCGTAAATGCAAGCCTTACGCGCAATAAAAACAGACTGCAAAACAGCTTTCGTATAGCACAGCAAACAGTAAATACAGCGAGCTCAGTTATACAACGTTAACAACAAACGTAAACATAGTTCACTAATAACAGGTGAGAAAAGTAATTAGCTCGCTCAACGAGTCCTACTCCATCGAGAGGAGTAGGTAGAGGAAATGTAACCAAACTTATATAGCCGAGTAAGCAAGCACCCAAGAGCAACGCGACGCACCGTGAACGACTTGGGGACTACCAGAATATTCCCCTCGCCAAATCAACTCGGTTTGCACGAAGCTCCTCGTCAACTATCGCCAACGCTTTCCCCTTCGGATCACTTCAGCAGCGCGCACCCACTTGTAACAATATATTCCAATACAAACAATGAATAGTGGGTACTTTTCCATTAGCCAGCCGGCAGTGAAATATCGCCAACTAATGTAGAATTCCTCAAAATTTCTTACAGTGATTTTTAATAAAAAAAATCGCCAAGTATTGTAGAATTCCTCTAAAATTTCTTTGGCGATTTTTCGTTGTCGCCCGACTAATGGAAAAGTACCCTAATAGCCGAATGAATTTTTTTTACTTATCAAATCAGCATAATATAAAAGTTGAATCAAGGATTGCTAAAAGACCTTATATCATTGATATAAGCAAATAAAGATTATTCTTTACAAAAAATGTTAAACATCTTTACAATTATTTAACACACATCTCACAGATAGCACACAGAAGAACAATCAGGCCCTAACCGGGACCAAATCCAAAACACGAGGAAGACGCGCTACCTCTGTGCCAGGAAGCCGACCTGTTGCCGACACAATCAATGAATATTCACAGTGAATATTCATTGATGTCAGCAGTGGAGTTTATAGGAGAGGTGACCTTACAGAAGTTGACCAAGAAATGATCACATTTGAATCAAATACTGCAAAAGGTAAATTCAAAATTGAGATATCATTATAAAAGGAAAAATAGACTTAACCCGATACGAGTTCCCGCTAATCCATCACTATTTCTTTATAACATGAATGACTTTCTGAGATTCACCTCAGATGTACGGATTAGAAGACGAAAATTCAGTAACAGAATATTTCTTCTCCAATATATAACTACGATGTCAGATCTAGTCACTTTCATTCGGATGACAGAACATACAATATATGAGAAATATTAAGTCACTGCTAATGAATGAGGTTATAATTTCAATCGCGGATATTATTTCTCTACCTTTAATTTTAACCTCTGCTATTTTGACCGCTTCCATTCATTTAACCCTAAATGATAAGGAAATGACGAGAAAAAGTCATCATGACTATAACATCCATAAAGAAGCATGGGATATTGTGGTAGTTAAGCCATATGAATAATTAAACATAAGGAATCCTATTCCTCCTCGAAATAAACAATATTATTCCACTATACTATAAACTGGCTATCCATAACAAGTTCTACATTTTTTTAGATAAATAAATTTTTTGAACACTATATTCACAACGTTTTCTTAAGAGTTGAACAACGCAATTTAAAATGTGAAAATATGCAATCATTTTATAAAATATCTATTCTTACATTAATAACTACCGAGATGTTAAACTGCATACATAGAAATGAGAAACTTCTAGCATTGTGGTTAATTCTCATAAATATAATGGGTATTAATATGGATGGATGCTGCTTTTTATGCTCATCTTCGATGACAGCTTTTACTTTTATAAAGGATGTATGCGAATTTGCTTCTCATAATAAGGCCATTAATTGCCGACGGAAGTACTTGGCTTTACATATCGCGGTGATTCTACTTTTCAGATTACCCTGGATGCTTAAGAAAGGTGGGCAAAGGGAGTCCTGCATGCAGTTATGGACACATACTTAACATTGGATTAAATTTAGTTATTTTATAACTATTAAGATATTTTTATATATTAGCTAAAAATCTTAATAACGAATATAAAAGGTGGAAAAATTTTATAGAAATGTTCACATAAATAGAACAAAAAATGATTTCGTTAACATTTTATCTTTTTCACTGGGCCCTTGTGGCCTCGTTCGCTAGACCTAGATGGCTTTTGATTCGCTGTGCCCTGGTGGTAAGGGGGCCATGAGCCGTGATGTTTTAGGTTCAGGATCCGATACCACTGAAGAACTGTCATGTAAGGAGGTCTGTTGCACTTTAAATCCGTTAGGGTCATACACTCTCCCGTTGGTGTGGTGTGATGTGGATAGGGGGTTGCCAGCTCATTAATCGTCCTCATCATCTGACAGCAGTTAAAAATTAGAAGGTCCATCCCAAAATAGTCCTATTGATACTTTACAACGCGATGTTAATATAATTAAAACTAAACTTCGTGATTCGCTTTCAGGAGAAACAAATAAACATTTACTTCACTTTATATCCGCTATCACAAAGTTCAAAATACATCAAAATAATAATTTCAAAAAGGAAATTCTAAACTATTTTCCTTTTAACTCTTAAGAATCTGAATAAAGATTAAATAATAATCTTTCCTAATATTTTGGTGATTTCAGTTGAAATGTCTATAATGCAGTCAACGGACCACAATCTTTCTTTGCATATCACTGTATTTGAATTATCAAATAGCTTCAGCATATATAAATAAATGCATTCTTGCAAACTTTGAGTGTTCATCTAAGAATGAAATCAATATATTCGTTAATGATGAACTAAAATAAATTTAGCTAATTGAAATTAATTTTTTAAAATGAAGAATATTTTTCTATCAACTCATATGAATTTATCTGAAACACTCGCTAATAAAGTGTTTTATAAAATGCTAATAAAGTGTACCTGAAAAAAAAGCTTGTTTGCGAATCCATTTTGAATTCGGATTCGCTGTTTAAAGACTGTACAATCTATAAGGACAAACAGATCAGTAAAATTCGTTAAAACTACCTTTGAGCCGGCTTTCTGGCACAGAGGTACGCGTCTTCCTCGTGTTCTGGGAGTCTCGGTTCGAGCAGGGTTGTTCTGTGTTCTATCTGTGAGATGTGCAACCCCCCCCCCTTTAAAAAGGGGCTGTGCAAGCGTGTAGGTGTGTGTTTCATCCTCATATGAGCTAGAGGTCAGACTTCTGCCCTCGGATGCTCAGGGGTCCATACCCTCAGAAGCTACTGCACCCTTCTTTCCGTGGTAAAAATTGGACACGACATCACCATCAAAACTATCTTTAAGAAATATTAAAATATTATTTAAAAATTTATCACAGTTGATCGTTTTCATTCGAAATCACATCCCTTTATTTAAATTTGAATTTTTTGAATTTTTTTTTTGTATTAATTTATTTTCTTAGTTAAACAAATGCTTGTATCTTTTCGTTCTGTGAAAAATTGTACTTTGTAAATTGTAAATTGTATTATTACTTTGATTAGTAACTGAAAACTAAGAGTACTTCCTTTGCCATTTTAGAAATAAAACCATTTCCTATTTTTAAATGACGATTGAGATATTAAACTTACCATTAAAAGAAATATTTAATATAGTTTAATCTTAAGAAAGATTAAATGCAACTATTTAAATGAAATCATTATTTTGAGGTGATTTATCTTTCTTATTTTTAAGACTAATTCAGAAAATCTTTCAAATCATTACCATATGGTGGTGATACGTAGAATAAAAGGCGATAATAAAACTTACTATACTCCTACTTTATATTTCCTTTTTGCTAGTAAAATGTGTTTAAGATTTCTTATTGACGCATGCACAACTTTTGGCAAATATATTTGTCTGCCGTGTAGAAAAAAAATTAATAAAAGAAATGTTTTTACATACTTCTCCGGATTCTTCAATATTTCTTTCACTTTGGTATACGATATTAGATATGATATAAAGATATTGAACAGAAAATAGTCAGCCACAGAGAATAATTAATTGAATAAATATTTTTGCTTATATGATTATTAATAAATATAGGCAATGGTGTTGACATTAACATCACAAGAAAAATATTTACCTTGGTTTAACTCTCAGATTTTTTCTAAACTTTTACAGATTAAGAAAGATTGACATGAAATACGAGGAAAGAGTAATGATTTTTAGGCTATGAAAAAAATATTTTTGAAATCAATTTATTTAAGATAGAGTGAAAATCAATAATCTTAAATATTTTGCTGGATCAATATCTGGAAAAAATACGATTAGAAGAATTACATTCTTTAGAAAAATTAAAATTAGAGAATAAATTAAAAGAATTGGAATTAAGTAATAAATTAGAAGAATTGAAACTAAAGAATGAATTAGAATAACTGCATTCTTTCGAAGAATTAAAATTAAAGGATGAATTAGAAGAAATAGAATTAAAGAATATAATCAAATTAAACTACAAATATTTTTAATTAATAGAAAATTCTATGCTTGATTTAGATTGTTTTTTCGAATTTTATAGATAATCAACTTATTTCTGTTATTCTGAAAGCCCAAGAACATTCCTCTCCTTTAGAAATTGCTTTTCAGATTAGTTGTGGCGGCATCTATTGTCATAAAAGAGTAAAGAATTTATTTCAACTCAAAAAGAAAATAGTACAGAAAAAATTAGTGGCGCCATCTATCATCTTTACTTTAAAACTTCAAATAATAACTACACATTTTTTATCTAACATGATTTTATAAAAATTTAACATATTAAGCTTATTTCCAAATAAAATAATTATATATATTTTTTGCAATATTTACTGAATTTAAATGTGATATTCCTTTCAATTGTAATAAATGTTTGAAATCAACCATTTTATATTAAAAAATTATTGATATAAGTAAAAGAGTAAAAACTGGTGAATTTCCTAAATTCTACATTTAATGACACAAGATAAAAAGAAATAATTTAAAATTTACTTCTTCAATATTTCTATAGCAATAGCAAAAAAAAATATCCATCTCAAGTTCTAAAGTTTTATAGCGATACTGCCATTTATTAATGTAAGTTTAAACAAACAAGGCGAAATAAATTTTTGTGAAAAAAATTCATCCCACTAAGCATATAATAATAAAATGGTTTGTTTTATTTTATTTATTAATTTTAAAATTAAAAAAACTTTGAATAATTGTAAAGATAAATGTATAATATTGAAAATGTAAGTAAAAAAATATGTTTATTTTAATTTTTAATTAAGAAAAATAAATACATTTTCATTCTCATGTTTTAATTCTTAATTCTCAAGTTTTAAAAATTTTTGTATTCCTTCAAAATCATCACTTTTGATTTTATCATGAATATTTGTTTATTTCTTTTTGATGAATGAGAATTAAAAATGTTTTTTACTAGGCAAGATGGAATTTTTCACCTATATTGACTAAAGGTTATTAGATGAATAAGAACTATTTTATTCAATTTGCTGCAAAGAAACTTTATTGAAATTAGGCTCTATCGACGCTATTATTTAATTAATTTGAATTCATTAAAATCTGCCTTTTTTTTCTTGTAAAATAATTTCAAATTCAAAGATTTTTAATCAGCAGATTTCGGGGTTCTGTACATCGATGTATTTTTTAAAAAATAAATTTCTCTTTATTTTTTAAAATTTTTATCCAGTATTTTTTATTATTTAAAATGTAATAAAGAAATCATTTTAAAAAAACTTAATTTAAAAAAAATTATTAAAAAAAATATTGCAAAAAATGTAATTTCTCAAATGTTTTAATTGGTGATAATAATTTGAGGATTTATAAAAATTGAAAAATGCAACGTTCTCTAAATGAGTATTATAAGTTAATTAAAATGTTTAAATTTGAAAAGAATGTATTTCATAGATATTTATTGGCAAGATTCTTTCATAAAATATTTACATACATACAGTCTTAGACAACTTTACCGTCTATATTTTCTCGCTTCTTTATAGGTTCAAGACGGGGGGTACTATTATACTCTGTTTTCCATTTTATTTTCAGTTGGTTCCAGTCAGATTTAGACTTAGTCTCAATTTATAGGTGACTCGTATAAATGATAATTTACATTTATTTTAATTCCTTTAATTAAAATTTCATGTGTGTGTGTATTAAGAAACTTTTAAAAGTGAAAGCCTTTCGTACTTACAAACTTGCAATTAGCTACGTATAAAAAGGGAAAATTTAATTTTAATAAAAAAAAACCAATTGACTCCTTTGTAAATACTGATAAATTATTCAGGACTTACAAAATTTTCTGTCTCTTCTGAGGTAACGGCTACGGAGAGAGTCAATCTTCATTATATATATGTATATATATATATACATATATATAATGAA
>JAOUZG010020001.1:1694197-1704436 GCA_026289955.1 Argiope argentata
TTTTTTTAGAATTATAACTACTTGTCTGTCGGCATAAAGGGACAAAAAACTTTAAAACGTAGTAAGCTTGTCGTAAGAAATTAAGCATATAATCTTGTTAAGATTCCATTTAAAATTATATATTTTTTGAGCACAAATTCAATTTTAAAATAAGATATTAAATTAAAAAAGATCATATTTTCAAAGATGAACAAAGAGTTTGACCCTTATTAATAATATATGCTTTTAATTTTTTTAAAATTATTCATGTATTGGTTGCAATTCAACTTCAAGGGAAATAATAAATATGTTTCTAATGTATGAGACTACTTTGTATAGATCAGAACTAGTGCAGTATAAAAGCAAATACATGTCAGATCCCAATTAATGGGACATCCAAAGAAGAGCAATTTGAAAAGAATTAATGAGATCATTCAGCGATTATATTTTAAATTATAAAGATTTTAAGCTGACAGTTGTAAATTGGTTGATATAATATATAATACTGTCAAAAGTGTAGCGCTATAGGTTCTTTTAATTACTCATAGTTACTTCTATAGTTTATTCACGGTTAATTCGCATAGTTACCATGAAAAAATTCTTTATAATTTCGATTGGATTTTTAAATAATGTACAGTTCATATCTTAAATGATCACTGTTAACTAATCAATTGTTTAACATTATGAAAATTCTGCGATCATTGCACCATTTAATATCATAAAGTAAGGAATTGACCGATCCTTTATTTTAAAGCAGCATTAACAATTAGCTTTCATGGGATTTCTGTATTTGTAAGTTTCTTAATAACTTACAAATGCAAATTATTAACTTTACACTTTCAACGGTATCGACGGGATATCTGTGGGCTAAAATTTCACTCTTAAGGCTAATTTAGAATTCTTAATATTAGTATAAAATTTTGGTAGTATAAAAGTAGTTTTGATCTAGTAATAACTTTAAAGAATTAGTGCTATATAAAATGTAGATTTTTTAGTTTAGATTGCGTATTAATAGCACTGAAATTGTTAACAGTGCAAGGAGCTTATATGTACAGAAATCCAATATGTGCAAGTGTAGAGCACTGTAAACACATATGCTGTTGAAAGAAAATATCTATGATTCATTTTTCCTATGAAATGGGGCTCATATTCTTTCATTTGGACTAAAACTATATGAATTAGTTCAAAAGAACAGCTACGCTACCAGATCTGGTTTGAAATCTGTTAAACAATCATAAACCGATATTGACTGGGAATGGATTATGAAAAACTAAATGGTTTTTTTTAAAAAAATATTTTGAGTGTTAAAGACAAAATTGAAATTTTAAAAAACATTGAACTCCATATCGAAGCTTTAAGGGAAAGGCTGTAGAGCATTCGAAAATTTCGCATCGCCTGTGAAATGTTTTGAAAAATCGTGATTTTTTTGTTAAACGTGATCAAACACTAAACACTGATTGTACCAGTGGTAAAATATTGATAAATGAACACCAAAATGAGTCAAATATTTTATCCTTTAGAATCTGATGTGCGGATAAAAAAAAGAAAGTTGAAAATATAAAGAGTACGAGCATTATACAAATGAAATGTTAATTAAAAAATATTAATAAACAACAATCTAGGATGTATGTGTTTTACATTTGAAATTATTATGAATTGCCTTGAAGTATTTTTTTTTCTTTTAATATTATAAAAACACTGCTGGTTTTATTAATTTCAGTTATTGTTACAATTGATGAAATTTCGTAGGCCGGGAGTGAGCACATTAAACGGTACAAATTTTAATACTTTTTTTTCTTTATTATCTGAAGCATACTATAGTATGAATAATTTATTAAACATTTATCGTAAAATATATTTTAAAAAATACCTTTTAGAGTCTTCAACTTATTTCCATTCTAGGTTTAATATATTTTTAAAAATTAATTTTCTTTAAAATTGACCTCAGCATTTCCTATTTTCGTAATGAAATTACAACTGCTTTTATTGTTTCATTAAACTTTTCAGGGGCTTTAAAATTATGTAGAACAAATTTTAATTAATATTGATAAAAAAATTTCTCCCCTTGCGAGTTCAAATCAAAGCAGTAATTCCACCTTTTCTTTTAACAATATTGCTTTCTAGTGAATTTCGTAACAATAAGAAACAAATAAAATAATACCCATAAATATAAAGCCAGATACAATTAAACTAAGTTTTAGCATTGTTTCTGACTTAAGTTTTGAATTTAATTTCTCGTTGAATAAGCTTGCTCTGTGTTTATTTTTAAATTTATTTTTAATAATTACAATGCTGTTAAATAATAATTTCCTAGTTTTTATAATATCCCAAAGATCTATAACATTGTTTTTCGAAGCCAATGAATCATTTTTCCATTTTAATTTCTCTTATACATTCAAGCAATGTCATTTTAGTATTAAACATCATCAATTAGGAAAAAAATAATGATGAATTTTAATTTAGTAATTTGTCTTACTTTTAACTAATCTGATCAAAAATTGGTTAAAAGTAAGTTTGTCTAAAATTTTGTTAAATTATTCTTCCATAAATGCGTGTATCTAGTCTTTCCTGTTCTCTCTTATCTTGCCCACGTGTGCATAAACACATTTTTCTATTCAATTGGATTTTATTCAATATGTAACATATTTACAATTCTGGTTGTAATAATGACGAAGTTCATTTATTTAATCCATGGAATTTATTATTTATTGTGTTTTGCGGGTGTTCGAAAAGCCTAAAACCTTCTTCGACGAATTTCAACCAAAATATCAAAGATACTTTCAATTTGATTTTCAAAAGCAGCAGACCAAATCTCTTTGGCTAAGTTTGCTGTGTTAAGGAGCTGTCGCGTTTAAAGATACAGTCACACATAGTTTAAACTTTACATAAATCCTTTCATTAAAGTGCTGAAAAATGGATTTTTTTTATTTCTCTTGGAAACTGGAATTTTTTTTTATTTATAATGATGATGTCGTATCCACGTTACAAGGAAAGGGAGAGGGTGCAGTAGCTTCTGAGGGTAGAGACTCTTTTAGTTCTCTTAGTTTCTATTTTCTTGTTTACACCTTAGAATTAATTATTACAAAAAGTATGAAATATTTAAATAAATTTGTTTCCAATACTTTCTATCTGATGGTATTAGGCTTAATAAATAAAAATTAATCAATTAATAGGTAATTAAGTTCTGAAAACAATTAAATAGTGCTTAGTAAATGAGAACAGAAAACAACGCATAAGAATGAAAAATTTAAAAATTCTAAAATAATAGGAGATGAGTGAAAAATTAATCACAAAATTCCATCTTTAATAACATAAAATAAATTTATTCGAATAAGAATGAATAAGAAATTACGCATATTTTGAATGCATTGATTTATGAAAATGTAAGAATAAAACTTTTTGCTATAACATTTCACTTTCTGTACTTAGAAAAAAAGTAAAGTTATCTAAAATATTGTTTAAAATCTGTAAAATTAAAATGTATGATTTAATCATTTTTTGATTAATTTCGTAGTTTTAATCCAACTAAATTGAAAGCTTTTTCAAAAAAATAAGAAAACGAACATTAATTTAAAAAAATTTTGCATGTAAAAATGAAAATAATATTTTCTTGGTAGGAAGATTTTTATGAGAAAGGGATTTATTTACATACATTTCAATGTATTAGAAAAAAAATCACTATGTTTTATTTATGAAAAAGAGTAATTTTTCTAGATTCCAATCAAAAATGAGTGAAATGTAAATAATTTAAAATGTTTTATTTCGAAGAGAAAGACTTTCTGGGATTAATTTTAATGAAATTTCATAAAATAATAATTAAAGAAAAATTGAAGTTTATATTTACGTGATGTTCATGAGGTTTATAGATGTAAGATGTGCATATAAATTACAAATAATCTTTCATATTCAGTTTCAACTTATTGTTATTTTCATTTCCTCTTTCTTGGTGAATACCAAATCTATCGATTCCTGAATCTTGAAACAATACTCTTGAGCAATTATACAGAAAATTTCCTGAAATTTGAACTGTATATAGAGTCTAAACATTAATTTAGCCATGAAGGAAACTACGATAGTTTTCATTAAGTACTTTGAGTTTTTATAAAAAATCAAATCTCAATAAACATTTTAAAATGGTGTTATAAAAATGCTAAATAAATTTTCTTTGGTTATAGATAAAGAAATAAGTGAATTAAAAAGTTTAAATCAAATCATTTCATTTCTTTCAAACAATGGATTATGTGATAAAGATATTAATTTTAAACTAATTTTCTTTTTTGACAGTATATGTGCAGGCCAATTCAAGTTATTGCCTTCAGTGACCGTCATCATTCTTTGTTGTTATTTTGCTATAAAATGTATGATGAAAACAATTTCAAAATTTATTTTATCGTTTTAATTAGAATAAATAATCTAAAAAAACATTGATCTTAACCCTAAAAACTCTTGATTATTGAAACTCGCATTTTTTTAAATCAAGCAAAGCTTTGAAAAAAAAAGTATTTTAAATTTGAGCAAAGTCATAACTAGAGAAAAATTAGTTAAATTAATGACTTGGAATTTTTTTTTTCAGAACTATACCGTTTGCTTTAGGAAAATCTCAAAAAAAATGATCCATTAAATCAATACTTTTTAACTTAACTTCACACCCAAACCGAAAGGTAGGGTCAGACATTTTCATAAGGAAATGCAAATTTCGGAACCTTTTTCCCTCTTCAAATTTTCAAAATTAAACTCGTTTTTACTAATGTTCATTTAATCTTTGCGTAAACAAGTTTTGGTTAAAGATTCCTTTGCTCAGTTTTAAGAATATTTACAATAAAACCCTACATTTTTTTAGCATTATAAAGTAATATTAATTAACACTTGCAATTGGTCTAATGCTTCAAAAGGAATTTAATTAATACGTAATCTTAATTTAAATTTTAATTCTTAATTTTTATCGTTGGCATTTATTATTAAGTGTCAGCCTAAAGGTAAAAAAAATAAAATGCAAAAATAATCTTGAAAGTATAGTCCCCTTTAAAAGTTTGTGGGACTTGAAAATCATACTTTATTAATAAGCTGGCCCTTTTGACGTGAGGATGCTTGTCTTTTGGCCAATTTTACATGCAACAATGATGTATAAAATATGCATCTTCAGTAGAATAGTGCATAATACGTGACCCTCTAATTTTTATATTGAGCCTGCCACCATTTCACCTTGGCTTGACTTAATTAGAGATAAACAATGGAAATGACTTATAACTGAATATTTAAAATTTAATTTTAGAGAAATTGAATTTCACCAAGGGAATTTAACTGTTAAAATCCTACTCATCAATCATATTTTTTAAAAAAATACGACAGGATTTAGGATAAGAATCAGCTCTTTATATAATTTTTCATTTGTAAATTTTAAGTTACTCTATAAACTCGCAGAAAATAAGCTTACTTTAAAAAGTCTTTGCTGCGCAGAAGCCATTAATTAAAAAGGATGATGCATAAAGCCCTAAACACATCATCTCTGAAAGAGAAAAAAAATAACGATAAAAGATATAGATATCCGATATGATAACAAGGTTTTGAATGTTCTCACTTCTTGGTAGAGTGCCGCTTTCCATGTAAATAAAAATAAATCATGTTCACGTCAGCAGATGGCGACACCGGTAATGATAGGACTGTGACGGTATTTTTTTCATCATCATAGATCATTTCATGTGGTCATGCTCATTAATTCTGTCATGTCGGTGGCATTATAAATGATTTAGGATCGAGTCATTGGAAGGTTTCAAGAACGAGAAGGCGAAGTACTAACAGTACTTTTCAGCTCATTACTAGAATAAATGGGAGTCAGAGTAAACAAAAAGCAGCGAAATAAATCTTATTGAGAGCACAAAAGAAACTTTATGCGCGGGGAATGTAAAACTTTTTTTTTATCTCGTAGCTAATAATTAACAGAGACGGGTTGAAAACGTCTCAATTATCTACTTAGTTCAGAAGATTTGATCTATGAGTTAAATAACTGGAATTTGTGTAGTAAGAGTTGAAACGCGTTGCTTTTAGTCAACAGTATCAGTTTCCTTAAGAAAGGGGAAGTATGATAGTGCTCGAGATATGCTTTTTTATTTGCATCTTTTCTGAAAATTCTGCTTTTGAAAGCCACTTGGATTATTAAGCTTTATTTTCTTCTTACTAATTTTCCATTTTTCTCACATTAATTAGCATAATTTACTTTTGTTGATGTTGATGAGACGAAATGATGCCAATCAGAAATAGAACCAAATTTAATAGTCTTTTTGATTTAAAAGCCTTGTAGATGAAAAATAAGAGATAAATAAAAAATCAAACTCTTAACAACTGAACGCCGATTATTTCCAAAAGTAAAGATTATTCATAAGAGTTTTATTAGACATAAAATTATGAATTTTTATTTATATAGAATGCATCATTCTGACTCAGAAAATGTTTGATGTATTTATGCAAATCTTTGATTAATCAATTCAGAAATTATTTTAAAAGATAAAATCATTGAAATATGTTTTAGCTTTTCCGGATTCCTTATTTTTCTTACATGAATTGAAATAATTTTTAGATGAATCATTTAATTAGAAATTTGAGCGATTTTTTTTTAAACACGGGATTACTAATCTGCATATTTTATTTCTCAGAATATAACAATTTTACATTCGACAAGTACAGCTATTTTAGTATGCTTGAGCAATGTTGCTGTTACATATTTATTTGTTTCCATACCCAATCATGTCTTTCTAAATCATGAATCCTATTTTCTTAATTTTTATCAGGTATCCTTTATTTGCAATTTTATGAGTAGCTTTTTTATCTTTTATTTATTTATTAAGGGATTATTTTTTTTCAATTAGACTAGGTCCGAAATTTCAAATTGAGTTCTAAAATTAAATAAATACTAATTGAATGATCATAAATTTAATGGAACATTCTCTAAAAGGGAATGTGAACCCTTCATAAATCTAAAAAGTAAATTCTGAAACAGAAAGAAATAGATGGATTTTTGCTAATAATTCTGTAATTTAATCTGTTACAGTCAAGGGAAATTAATAAAACTTTTTTTAAAAAAAAAAACGTGCTAGTGTTAAGGACTTTTATCACTTTGTTTCTGTCATGGAAACAATGAGATCAAAAATCTTGTTAAAATCCTTTCTCTCTTTGGAAAGGGAATAATAAATATCGAATGTTGAGGGAAGAAAGAAAGAATTAACCAGAGAGTTCATTCCAAAACATCTTTTTGTTCTTTGAAAAGATTGGTTAGCTGAAAATTGGTTTGCAATTCAACTAATCAGACATCATTTGTAAAGGGGCATCGAAACTTAGGGTTTCTAATAATAGCAATAATTCGCATTCTTTTTTTAAATTTATAACTATGCAAAAAACTTATTTAGTGATAATCTTTGTTTTTCCAGTGCAATTTCTAATAATTTTCTTTTATTCTTAAATGGTCCACCTGATTTTCAATCGATACGGCAATCAAAAAATATCCACATAAATTTATTATTTTTTTTAATTACATTGTTTAAAATAATGTTCCAAAACAGTTTTTTCTTATTTTATTTTTTTAATTATATTGTATTAAGTAATTATAGTTATTTTTTCGAATGTAGATTGGTATTTTCAAAATAATGAGTTTTCTCGAAGTTTATCGTTCTATCAAATTTTCGTCTTTTAATGTAATTAAATAGAAGTTTAAAAACAAATAACAAGTAGACAATAATTATATATATATATATATCATATATTTAGAGCTTCTTTCAATTTATCGCCTTGTAATTAAATATAAAGTGGGAAGTGGATCAAGAAATAAGAGCAAATTTTAGAATGAAGTTACTATGAGCTAAATTAGGATAAAATTTTGGAACTTAATTAAGATTTAAATTATAAGAAATACAATATCTATAGTTCTGAGAAGTTTTTTTTATTTGCAAAAAAACATAAAGATACTTTATCTCTTGTTAAATCAATTTTACGTCAATTCCATTTAGAAACAGATGAAGTGTGTCGTCGAAATGTATGTGGCGTATATTTAAATGTTAAAATAAATGAGATGCAGGCTCTAAATGTCTTATTTGAAATAATCAGCGAAGGAACTAGAGTTTCACATTTCGAAACACACTTTTTGTGTCAATTGGTTGGACAAGCCGAACGATCATTAAAGCTTGAAGAGAAGTAACAGATCTCCTCGTATCAAAACAAGAGATAAAGAAAAAATGGATCGTTACTGTACAGCGGGCTTATATTTCCCGGGTTTTTATGAAGTGTTTTTATATTTAATCTTCGCTAACTTTTTATCGCATACCAAACCTTTTTTTTCCTTTCGTAATATTTTTTTCCTTTTTTCCTTCTATTTTTTTTTCACAAAGAAAAGCGCAAATATGAAGAATATTCTATAAAATGTGTTTTAAGGTTGATAGAATTTAGTTAAAATTTTTAACTAACTATGTCAAGAAAATACACGATGAAAATTTTATGGCTGTACGAAAAAGAAATGCAAGACGATTTTCTGAAAACTTCATATTTAAATATGATAATTTATGTAGATGAATCGAATAACCTGTAAAATATTTCATAACATATTTATTAAGGATACAAATATTGTAAGGCAATATCTGGGAATTAGAGTCAGTAAGTCTAACAGTAACTATAACTGCTTTTGAAAAACTCGTTAAGTGAAACTAGATAATAACTTATTTTTTTAATGATGTATAGTTAATTATATTTTTAATAATGTATCTTATTAAAAAAATATACACATATTTTGAACTGAAAAAAATATCAATATTTAATACGTGTTAGATTTGCCTTATTACATGCTCAAAATTATATATATTATAATATAAAGAAATAAGATACAGAAATGAATTATAAAAATATAAACTTAACATTTTCTTTTCATCAAAATAAGTTATTATCCATTTAATTCCGTAGGAAAAAAATTCTCATGTCACCGAACTCACTAAATAATCCGGTTTAGTTCATTCTGATTGCAATAGATGGCGCTTCGTATCAAATCCATGAAACAGCGAAATTTCTTGATTTTGGAGTTCTTGGTGGAAAATTAATACATCATAAGAGAAATTTATTTTGTTTGTCTTATTTGATTTGGTTTTTAGTAACTTGTTCCAAGAAAATTAATTCATTTAAGGCATGTTCTTCAGCTTAAAAGCTAAGCAAACATTATTATTATTATTAAATATTACTAAAAACAATGCAAAAAAAGTTGCATTAATTTTTTTTAAAAGCAAAAAGTGAAGAAAGAAAAAGAAATTTATAATTAAGGAATATCTGAGAATTTCGGTATTTTTTACGTGAAAGTGATGAATGCGAGTTCTTGCAAAAATCATTAATTTTCTGATAAATTATTTATATTAATGGTAATTATTTAGTTAATAGTAAATAAAATTAAATGTTTCTGTGTTACCCTTAATAGGAAATTGATTTTATTATAATTATTATTTGTTTAAAAGAAAATAATAGAATTTTTTTATTTCTTATTTATATAAGATTAGTTTCGGGCAATTGCAAAAAGAGGCAGATGCATGTAGATAATAAATTATTTTTTTTAAAAAAAAATCTATAAAATCTTAAACATGATTGTATGAATACATGACGTTTACAAGAAAATAAAATCCTGTATTAATATTATTTGCATTTTCACTTAAATAATCAAACATAATAAAACTTAACATAAAAATCTTTAATAGGGAAAAAATTACTTTTTAAATTAAATAAGCATTTTAATTATGCGACAAAATTTTTTAAGAACAATTTATTATTCTGTAATTTAAGCACCAACAATTGATTAAAACACTTTATAATAACTCTAGTATTATAGTTAAATGTATATTATTATCTAAACTTTATCGAGAGAGACGGAAGTTATAAGAACAAATAACAATTTCGATAGATAAAACTTACCACATTCATATTCAATTAAATTAAAAGTAGTTAATTATTCAGTTAAAAGTAATTAAATAGTTTTTATAATGTCAGAGGTTTTTAATTTTAATGCTTAATACATTTTAAAAATTAACTATTGCTAGAAACCATAAAATTAATTAATTAAGGTATCCGACTACGTAAAACGTTATTAGTTATCAGATTACAGGCAAATGTCAAAGTTCATGTGACTGCCCATTTCAGGTCTTCTGACAGAATTCTATAAAAATGTATGTTTGAATTTTAAATACTAATTTAAAGTTCAATTTTAATTAAACTTTAAATACTAAGTTTTTCATTAAAAAAAAA
>JAOUZG010020001.1:1713178-1742146 GCA_026289955.1 Argiope argentata
AAATTGATTCACGTGATTTTAGCGATGAGCACAAAAGTGCCTGACTAAATGCGTGTTGTCTATCGCAGTGCTAAGACATCGCATCTTTTTATCTCCAACTATATGAATTCCAACATATATTCGACAAACTGTACACTTTATATATCTTTGGCACAATCTTCAATTACATTCGATATTTAAATTTTTCGTCTAATTTCAAATTATTTATTTTATTCCTTGACAAGTAATGGGAAGATTTTTTTCTATTTTGTGGGCCAACGTCGGTCTCATTGATGATACGACGATTACTCATTCATTTTTATTTTTAAAAAAACGTTCCTTTTTATCTAAATCATTCATAACGATTACTCGCTCGTAACAAATGCATTATTAAGCTTTTATCAAAATATCTTATTTCAATCTACTCAATTTTCCATTAAAAATGCCATTTAAGATACAGTGAAAGGGAGAGAGCCCGTGGGGCCACTTTCAGAAGCTCCTCTTATCAGTGTCGTTGTCAGTGCGACACTTGTCAAACCCGGTGTTCACTCACCTGCAAAAATATCCCTTCCGATATTGCCTCATCGTTTGATCACTCGCCAAACGAAAAAGAGGGAAGACATTGATGAAGTACGTGATGCTCCCCACAAGAACTGATACTTATCGCTCTCGCCACCCGTGCTCTTACAGGTGGTCTGATTTTTTTTGGTAGAAAACCTCCTCCAAGAACCATTTCCAGATATTGGAATACTCATTTAATATTCATTTTATTCATTATATTTTATTCAATATGAATTAAATTATTTTATCTTGAAGAGGCGAATATCATGTATGTGATATAGTGTTATGACTTGATCCCGGTCGATCATATAAAATGGTAGCGTTTTAAACAGAAAGGTTTTATTTATAGCTTTATACAAAAACAAAACCAACAACACGTCCTCTAGGTTAAATGCTGGAAAATATTTACTACTGGATTGTCCGTTCGGCATATAATACCGCGACTCACAGGCTGGCCGCGTATCCGGCTACGGCTTGTAGCTCCAGAGATCTACGGATTACTTCCGGCAGATCTTTTCAATAAACTCGAGATCACGTAATATCTCTTCAACTTCAGCACTGCTCACAGCTCGCCTCGTTGTTGTATACGCTCTCGTCCAGTCTCTAGCCAGATCAGCTGGTCCCGTCTCCCCGGATCGGCTTGTCTCCTCTCCCGTCAGCTTCTCGACCGTCCATTTTAACAGTCGTGAAGCTCCACCTCTCAGGCTCGCATTGGAGCCCTGGAAATGCTGATTGTCCAATCATTCTTTAGGAATACTCCCAATGGCGCGCCGTCATGTTGTAGGAATATTCTTGAAACATCCACCCCTTAACAGAACCATCATAATACACAGATAGTCGCATCTGGAGGTTTCAGCACTTCTTTCTTCAACGGTTATATTGTTCATTATTGGAAATTTATCCCAGCTTGGGCGGTCCATAGAAGAAATAACCCCATCTGGAGTTTCGACACGGTTTGCTTCTTCAATGAGTTGCCAGCATGTGTGTTCCATTATTTATCTCCATTCAAGTTCGAAGGGCGACACTAAAAGGGAGAAACAAAATGGGCAACAAAGGATGAATAGTTGCACCGCTGGCTAGGAGTAGCAATGTTCGAACATGTGCCTCTTCCAAAAAGGAGATCAGGTGACGACTTCTTTAAAATAGTCATTTGAACAAATATAAAGACAGGAAACTCCAATATTCTAATTGTCTGTGTTTTCAACGGGGCAGATTTTATACACAGACAAATAGATTCATTTTATTAAACTTTCCCCGTATTAAATATTATATAATTCGTTAAAGAAAAAACTATTGTCCATAAGCTCTCTGTATTTTTTAATGTTGATTATGAGCTAGATGTTTTAAATCTGCATTTATATTTTCACCGCAATTTATCAATCCAATATTTAAATTTGCAATTCGTAGCATTTTTTCACAATACTATCTTATTTTGTAGTTGTTATTTGTCTCTAACCCACCTGAAGGCACATGGATTTAAACCACAAAGGCTAAATGATCGTATCACCGCAACAGCAACACTAGCGGGAACTCTCATTGAGTCCTAATGGCCATCACTGACCACAGTACAACCCTTCCCGTAGGAAGTATGTCCCTGGGAGGAGTCTATCCTCACCTATTAGTGTACCCTCCAGGGTGGCGAGATCGAACCACTATGCTAAAAGTATCTCGTCCTCATTTCGTGGGTAACTTTACTCACTAATACAAATTCCATGTGTATCATCCTTTTTAATAAATCTTAAGTGCCAATATAAGTTGAAAATTAAAAAAAAATTAAAAATCTGTTTTCATAGTAATTTATCATTTTCTGTACATCAAAGTGGTATTCTGACCGTTCAATTTGAAATCATCCGGCTCTTTGGCTCAGAGGTAGCGATGTCTTCCTCGTATTCTGGGAGTCCCGGGTTCGAGTCCCGGCTTGGGTATGGTTGTTCTTCTGTGTACTATCTGTGAGATTTGCGACTGTGCCCCCTGTAAAAAGGGGCTGTGCAAGCGAAAGTGTGATGTGTGTGTAGCTAAGTCGTACTCTTGGCCCTAGTTGGCGTTACTTCGAAAACAAAAGACGCTCATTAGGCTTAAATCTACTGATGCTTTCATCAGCGGGGCTTGTCCAATGGCAAGTGCCATAAGCAACAACAACAATTTGAAATCAAAAGGAGCTCCATTTAATAAAAAAGTTTTTTCCGCAAGTAATTTCTCCCCATATATCCAGCTATCTTCTAGTATCTCAATATTAAATCTAGAGAAACCTTAACTTTTTGTGGTCCGAAGAATAATTAGATGCAAAATTATTCACCAAATACAAAGATTTGTTTATTCTTTTGAAAAATAAATATAAATACTACTTTTAAGTCGAATTTCTTTTAAAAAATTAGTTTATATCTCTTAACCATTATGAAGGCGTTTTTAACAATTAAATTTGAAAAATAAATGAGTAAAACGTCAAAATGATGCCGCAATCTTGAAACGAGACACTCTCGACATGGGACCGCAAAGGGTTAAGGGTAAAACTGGTATCTAAATAGAAGTGAAGTTTCTGCATCTTGAATTTTTTTTTCTGCATCTTCACAACCTGAAATATGAGAATATATATTTACGAAAGATTTATTTATTTAAGATTTAGATTCTGCATTTGGCAATATCATTTCCATAATCGTTTTTAAGGATATAATTTTTTCCTTGGACAACTAACCCTACTCTATTCAACCATCTATACATATTCTGTGATAAATTATAATTAAATCCTTTAAAGATAAAACTTGTGACTATATAGAAATGAAATCTTTTACCTTAAAATTTTGTTCTAGTCTTCAATGTCTGAAATGTGAGAATCATCTTCCAAAAAAATTTATTTATATAAGATTTAAAGTCTGCATCTTGCAACATTGTTTTTAAATTTGCCATTATAGATAGAATTTTTTTTACAAACAATTAATCCTACTGTATTCAACCATCTTCAGATGTCTCAATATAAAATATAATCAAGTTCCTTAAATTGGTGGCCACATAGAAATTCAGTCTTTAATATTTAAATTTTGTTCTAATTCCTAAAGTATGGAATATTAGAATATATATTCCTAAAGGATTTATTTGTATAAAATTTAGAGTCTGCATCTGGCAATATTGTTTCCACAATCGTCTTTGTGAATAGAATTTTTCTACTCAGAATAAATCGTATTTTATTCTACCATCTCCAGATCCTTCAATATTAAATATAATCAAATCTTTTAAAGAAAAAAAATTGATGACCATACAGAAATAAAGTTTTTTACCTTTAAATTTTGTTCTAGTTCTCAAAGTCTGGAATTTGAGAATATATGTTCTCAAAAGATTTATTTATATAAGATTTAAAGTTTGTATCTGGCAACGCTGTTTACACATTTGCCTCTTCTTTCTCTGTAGACAGAACTCTTATCCACAAAAAATATTATGTAATTATCAAATCTCAGTGTCCGATTTAATCAAATCTTTTTAGATCAAAATAATCATTCGTATAGTCGTTAGATTTTTCAGTTTTGCAGTAATCCTCAAAGCCTGGAAATTTTAAATATATTTGCAGAAAAAAATTATTAATAAGACATTTAGAGCCTGCATTTGGCAACTGTGCTCCTACATTTGTCATAGTTTTCTCTGTAGGCAAGAATTTGTTTAATGCTCATCAAATCTTAGTGTTAAATTTAATCAAATCCATTTAGATCAAAGTATTCATCCATACAGTCGTAAAAACTTTCAGTTTTGCAGTAATCCTTAAATCCTGAAAGCTGCAAATATATTTTCACTAAAAATTTTGTAATATAATATATAGCCTGCATCTAATAGCATTGTTTTTGCAGAAGCTTCTGTTTTTCCTGTATGTCAAGAAGGGGGGAGGAATAATCTGTGGCTGTACACAAATATCTCTACTGTGCTTAAGAATCTTCTAAGTTAAATCCGTCGGAATTCCTAGAAACCAAACCCGATAAAGCGGAACTTTTTTTACTCAAAGGGTGGACATACTAATAAAAGGAACGGAAATAGTAACCCACCGCACGAAAGTGATTTCTTTTGCATGTTAAAGGCTGCCCTTTTCACACTCAAGTGTCATTGGAGACTTGTAAGTACAGCCTCCTGACCCCCTATTTTTATAAGAAGTCGAAAAGACCTTGTTGAAAGGAGTGGTAGAAGTGAACTCAACAATGGATATGGATTTGGAGGGACGGATTCGCACACACCCTGGGAATGGAAGGAGGGAGAGGCGTTATTCTTTGGGATAAGCATGAAGTGAAGTCCTTCGAGCAGTCAATATCGCTCCTTGTGTTGACCGGTGAAGGAAGCAGCTCTGGCACAAATATTTGACTGACGGTCATTACTCAAAGGAGAAATGTTTCTGACCTCTGTTTATTCACCGGTCATATGCCAGCATGCGATAAATAGGAGACCGGAATGTTTTGTTTAACAAAATTTAAATCTTTTTGGATTATTTATAGTCCATTTCAGTATGGTTGATTATAAATAAGCATTTAATTTCTACTTCAAATAAATTAATGTGGTATAATTGTGCTTTTCATGATTGGAAATAGTAGTAAAACACCCAATGCAACGGTTTTCAATGCTCTACGCAACTTGCAGAAGTATTCTCACCTGAACTTTCTGAGGCGGTGGTGTGGTGGTAAATTCTCGACTCGTGATCCAGTAGATTCGAGATCCAATTCCTTCGAAGGACCGTCGTGTAAGGGAAGAGGATCTGTTTACACGTTAAATCCGTCAGGTTCCAACGCTCTTCTGTTGGTGTGGGGTGGAATTTGCCAGCTCAGATGTCTTTATCGTCATCTGACCACGGCTCAAAATTACGAGGTCCATTCCAAAATAGCCATCATATTGCTTTACAACGAGACGTTAATATAACTGTTTTTTTATTGACCAGTTAGAAAACCTGGGTGCTCCACTAAGTCTCACAAGGGGCTTACAGAAGTAGACAACAAATTATACATAAAGACATCACATACAGAACATCTACTTACTCATCACATTCACTTGCACAGCCCCTTTTTACACGGGAGCACTTTCAAACATATCACAGGTGGAACAGATAAAGAACAGCCATGCCTGAACCGGGACTCGAACCCAGAATGCCCAGATCATGGGGAAGAGGAACTACCTCTGTGACAGGACGTCGGCATGTTGATATAACTAAACTGAACTTTCTCATGTATGTAAGTCATATAAATGTCTAGAGTTAAGCACTGTGGAAATAATGAAGAGAAGAGAGTGTCTTTAGATTAGTTCTATGTTCTATCTATGTCTCTTCTATCTATGTCTATGTATTAATTCTATGATTTTGAGTTCAAGTTAGGTGCAAACTCTGAATTGGAATGTCTGAACCCACATATTAAAAATCATTTATCTAGTTCGATTTATTTTAATAATAACATCGCATTTGTAAGTACGTGAATAGATTGGCCAACAGAAAATCAACCATTCAGTATACTCAATGTTGATTTACAGTTACAGTTATGAAGATGAAAACATAACCCAAATTTTTACCTGTCCAGCTCGTTTTAATTTTAACCCTTTGCGGTCCGATGTCGAGTGTGACTCGACATTTAAGATAGTGCATCATTTTGACGTTTTATTTATTTATTTTAAAAATTTAACTGTTAAAAACGTCTACACAATGGTTAAGAGATGCAGATTAATTTTTCAAAGAAATTCGTTTAAAAAGAATTATGTATATTTGTTCTCCATAGCAATAAACAAATCTTTGTATGAGGTGAATAATTTTGCATCTAATTATTTTTCGGAGTGAAAAGGGTTACCACATAATTCAAAGCATTCCTAAGAATGAACAGATAGCAAGAATTTCCTTTGACAGATTTCATTTCCTTTATTGTATGGTAATTATTCCAGAATTCTACAGAAGTTCACAATTTTTAAGTATATATTTATATATTGAATTTCATGTTTTACTTTATTTAGCGTTTTTACTTCCTTGTATACGTTGTGTTGAGAAAGTATTATAACCATCAAAAAATTCGAACTTAAACCTCTATGAATTCGAAAAGCACCATTTTTGAAAGATATACGTTTGTCTATCTATGACTAAGATAACTCAAAAATTCTTTCACCTAGAAGGATGAAATTTAGTATATTGTCTTTACACCGAATTTGTAGATTTTCGTCATAAATTTAAGTAAAATCCATCCAGAGGAAGTCTGTCCGATAGTTCGAATTAAGTTAACACAATAACTACAAAAAATAAAAAAAAAAAAACAAAATAAATAAAATTCGATACTCATATTTAGCATTTAAGGTAGGTATCTAAAAATTATGAGGCAAATAAAACAAAGGGTTGATTTCTATAGATATGTACCCAAAGAATTGTGGAAACCCGATAACTCAAACATGTAATGATTTTAAAACATCGAATTTAGTAGGTAATTTTTTTCACTGCGAAAGTAGCTTTATATCAAATGTTTGCTTCAATAAATTGAAAAAATGTGCCTAAAACACAGGTTTGATTTTCGATTACTAACCGTATTCCTGATGTACTAACTAGGAATTAGAATTAACCCTCCAACTGCGTATCCCGCGATTTCCTTGGTTTGGAATTCATTCCATTTCCTGTTGCATCTAACGTTTTTAGCAATTTATAGTGTTTATTTATAGAATTACCGATTTTTATTATATTATATTATTATCGTGTAATATATAGTATCCATTCACATTCTTTGAAAAATATTTGAACTTATTTGCAAACATCGCATCTAAATAGCAAATAGTAAAGAATTACTCAACCAAAAGGTTAATCCCTGAAAAAGTCACCAAGGATCACACGACAATTCAGTAAAAATGCTACAGTCAAGCCTAAGATTCGTAATTCGTAACTAGAGTATACAAATGCCGTGCAAAACGTTCTTTGAGGTGACAAGTTTATTAAATAGTATGCAAAAGAGTTTTGGATAGATCCTTCCCACTGTTCCATTTAAGTTATTGTGTTCAAAAATAGACATATAGATTCTGAGTTTTAATAATTGCCTTTTTAGATTCACAGACACCTAATATATGAAGATGCATAAAAATAACGAAATGGATTTTTTTGAAGATTTCAGTACATGTATACAAGAAAAAAAGCAATAAAAATTAGGATAAATGGCGATTTTGTACTTGAACAGAGCAAAACAGATCAGCCACAAAAGTTTATTCCAGTAATCCCTGAACAATCGATATTCAATCATCGATTATCGAATCAGCTCTAATTCCTATGATTGCCATTAGCTACATATTTTTAAGGGATGTTTCTGTATTCTTAGTGATGACTGTAATCCCATTTGGTATTGTACATTTTGAAAAATCCATTAATCAAAAGTTCATGAAAAAAGAAAAATGAGACATTGTTTTGCTGATCAGGAGATTTTGATGTACTTGTTTATGAGCTGAGGTAATGAAGTTTAAGATTTTAATATTTGAGTGAAATATCATATAAATGAGAATCTTGTTATTTTGCTTGATATTTATTAACATGCACTTTTATTTACTTCAAGATAATTCTAAATCTCTGATTGGTAAATATAACTTGACCTACTGATCCAAAGATTATAATAATAATACGAATAGTTGCCATAATTTTAAACTAATGTAGCTGTAGGTATAACAGACAGATTTTTATGTTAGCATTAGTTTAAACTCTTATACAGAAAAAGATATTTTACCAAGAAAAAAAGTGATTAAAATATGCTATAGTAGGGTATCAGGTTGGGTTAATCGAATACCCTGTATTGTAGAAGACACAGTATGTTGTTGCTTTCTTTCAAGATTGTTGTTCTTATTTTTGTCTCTAAGTTTAGCTCTTCTTTTGAATACCTGTAGAAAGAAGGAACATAATGCTCCATTCAATTTGATATTGCCTATAATGGCCTTCAATTATTAATTTTCTGAAAACAATCGTGTCACTTTTGTGAATTGCAGTAGATTTCATAGTCATGAATGAAGAGTAATAAGATCGCTAACAACTGTAATTATATGTTGTTGCACTTCCAAAATTTAAGAATTTTCTGTATAATTTGAACTTTAATCTGTCTGCACTATCTAATTTATTATAATTATTATCATTATCCTGAAATTTCTTGATGTTTTGAATTTTAAGCCGAATTTATGAAGTTTTTTTCTTATTATATATGTTCTTTTACTTATTTAAGATGAAACTCAGTATAAAGGAATTGATTCAGTAAAATAGGAAAACGATCGTATAATTTCCACTAGCAATATTATATTATCTTTAAAGAAAAAGATTTTTACCAAAATCTGAATGTAAAAAAAATGTAATGAAAGAAGGTGCATATCAATAATAACTACGTGTTTTAGGATATTTTCATACCTCAACCTTAAATTGAATCATAATTATCAATAAAATAAAAACAGACCATATTCCTTAAAAAAAATAAGGGAAGAAAAGGTGCTTTATAAAATAATTCACTTTGTAAATGACATAATATTTATATTGAGAGTTTACAATTCCTTTTAAAACAAAAATAGCTTTGCGCTAGACATTACCGGAAAATAATTATTCTACTCATTATTGTATAATATTCCAATTAAGGATAAAATCAGAAATTTCGCATAGGTTAAGGACGGTTCAAGAAACTACGAGATATTCTATAAAGTCACTCTCATTATTTAATTATAACTTATAGTGCCGCTATAGTTATCGGTTTCATTTGTCCCAGATGGTTATAGGTAGATTTTTTACCTATAAACATCTAAAAAGAATTTAAATTCAGTGTGGAGTAGAAATTATTTTCGCATGATTCAAAAATTTACATTAATTTTCCTTTGTCAATTAATTCTTAGCGTTCCATCGGTTTATAATTGTTAGATATTTTGAAGAAATTTTTTCAAGCCCATGCCATGATCTCACTAATTTGCAAAACGGTCGATGCTTGTACATCTTCAGTGGCATCAATGGAGGCGTTCCGAAGACAAATAAAAGTTGTTCTATTTTCTTATTGGCGGGTAAATGCTGACTTCACGAGAAGAGAGTGCAGTTTACAAAACATGGTTTTTTTTCCTGCGTAAAATTATACTTTCATATTTTAATACTTCAAGAGTTAAGTTTTATATGACTTATTAACAAATTCATATTTTAAAAAATCCCTGGCTTTTCATTTTGAAGCGCGTCGACAACAATACTAAACCCTCATTGATACATGGCACATGTTAAGATGAAATAATTACTTGAAATACTATTATGGATCCTTTTTCATATATGCTATTAATGAAATTTAAAACTGACTGGGGTCTTTATTATATAAATATAATTATTAACTACTATTTTTTAAAAAATGTTCTATCATTTATTTGCATGCAATAAGAAACTTTTTTTCCCCCTTGAATTCAGATATGTCTTACGCTTGAAGCTGCTCGTTAAAGAAATTGTTGAAACAGCATATGACAAGCAGTTCTATGAAATAATCTTGATATCCAATATTTATTATCATAACAAATGCACAGGGCGTAGTCACTTTAGAAAAAGGAAATGAGTCTACTATGCAATATTCATTACAGCTGGGGTATCGAAAAAAATAGCCAATGAAATCCATTATCTCATTCGATTTCCAGAGTCGTCCCTAAAGGAAGAAGCCAATGTATTACTTCACCATTGGAAAAGGTTTTTCAAACACACCCCGCAAATGGAGATAGCCTTTTATACATCCCGTCAATCGAAACGGCAAATAGCAGCGGTCATCATCACCTCGCTTGCCATTAGGTGTAACCAGCAAACAAAATGGAATCTAATCATTCTACAAAATACAACATCCATCAACTCACTCCTCGGCAGAACGAACTGTAAATAACCCGCGCAGGTATATTAAGAGAGGGGGTGATCTCTGAGGGGAGGACGAGCAAAAAAAAGGGGGAGTTACCGCGGTTGATCTGTGGTTCCCCGCCGTTTCGCCATCAATTGCATGCCTGTCGGATCCGCTTTTGAAGCCACTAACAACTGCAACATCATAAATCAACGTGAACAAGAGGCCATAGGTGTCAAACTTCTCTTGTGGTCTACCTGGATATCCACTAAAATACCCACTCGAGGTGGAACATTGGAAAAAAAGAGGGGGGTTCCCATTCAGCATCTCGCCAGTGTGCGAGGCAGCACAAAAGTGGCCAAATATCTGGTTTTGTATGCAGTCCCAACTCAAAAGGCAAACGGATTTCTTCTTGAAAAGGTGGAGAGGGGGCGGGTCTCTCCAGAAGTCGATCTCTGCGGAGGCAGATGCGAGTGATTTAAAGTAGTTAAAATGTTTTATTGTGTTGGACAACTTGGAGAAATTTAAGGCTTCCGTTGCAATTTTTCGTGCAGGATGAATAAATTGTTGTTTATATGGTTTTTGGGGCTGACTTGGGAAGCTTGCTTCTCATGGATCATTGAATACATAACACGATTCTGCTTTTAATAACAGTGATGTTGTATTTGCATCACTTGCTATTCCGATACGAATCTATCTCCTGATTCTTTTTATTAACAATTTCATCAATTATCTCTGTCGATTATCAATTTTACAGAACTGGCAAGTGGTTTAAAGCAGTTTAAATATTTCAATATCTACAAGAGAAATTTAAGGCAATTGTTATAATATTTCTTGCAGGATGAATGAATTGTTGTTTACATGGTTTCGGGTTGTCTTGGGAAGGTTGTTTTTTGTGGATATCGTTTAATACAAACATGGCTCTATGTATCTTAACAGTGATTTATATATTATGAAATATATATATATATATTCATAACCTGCTATTCCTATGGGAATCTATCCCCTGATTTCTTTAGCAATTTTACCAGTTATCTCCAAATCGATTATCAATTTTACCAAACTGGCAAGTGATATAAGTAGTTTAAATATTTCATTAACTGCGACTACTTGGAGAAATTTAAGGTAATTTTTATAATATTTCATGCTGGATAGAATTGTTTTTTTGCAGGATTTTGAGTTGGCTTGAGGAAATTGCTTTTTATGGATCATTGAATACATGATATGACTCTATATTTCTTAACAGTGGTGTTATATAATACAAAAAGAAATTATATTTTCATAACTTCTTATTCCGCTACGAATCTATCTCTTGGTTATTTTCATGAACAATTTCATCAATTATCTGGCAAGTGATATAAATAAACTGGCAAGTGATATAAACTGGCAAGTGATATAAATAATTTAAATATTTCAATATCTGCGAGAAATTTAAGGTAATTGTTATAATATTTCATGCCGAATGAATGAATCGTTGTTTACATGATTTTGAATTGATTTGAGGAGCTTGCCTTTTTATGAATCATTGAATACATAATATGACTTTACGTTTATTATAAAAAGGAATAATAATTATTTTTTCATAACTTTTATCATTTACAATTTTTGTAACACTTCCTTGTTGTTTTTATTAACAGTTTTAGCCATAATCTCTTCAAGTCGAATATCAATCTTACCAGATAGGCAGATGATGTGACTTAAAATAGTTTAAATATTTTATGACAAGTTGTAGAAATTTAATGCAATTGATACAATTTTTCCTGTAGGATGGATGAATTGGATTTTACATAATGTTGAACTGATTTTGAATGTTTTCTCTGCATAGTCTCTAAACGCATAATGTTGCATTGTGTTTCTAATGAATAGGACAATGCATTTTGAAAGGGTATTTGTAATATATTTTTAATTGGTGTAATTTTAGTATTATCTATTCAATATATTTTACTTAATTCATATTATAATTATTTTTGTCTAAATTTTATCACATATTTATGAATCCACTTTTTTAAATACAAACCTGTATACGAAATTTGTACATAATATTTCCTTAATAATTTGATAATGCAGCTTCAAAAAACTTTGAAACACGATAGAGAAAGAAAATCTAATTATTATTTTAAAAATAGCATGAACAAGGATTAATAACATTGTTAATGGCATTTTTGAAAAAGTAAATTTCAATCTTTTTGCCTTTTTTTGGTAGAGTTTCTTTTTTAAATCGAATGACTTAATCTTTAATATTACTGATATTTGCTTTAAGACCTCTTTCTTTTTTTATTTACTGAGAAATTAATTAAAAATCAATTTTAAAAATTCGTAAAATTTGTTTTAATCAGTTAAAAAATTGTTGTGACATTTGCATAGAAATCTTAAAAATGAAGTTTGATATAAAATCTTGACTGGTTTTTTTTCTACAATATTTACGAAAATAGTTTTTCAATTCAAAAAATGATAATAATACCTATTTAATGAAGAGTTAGAACTGTTATATAACAATTTTTTCAGTCAATAAGAAGTAAGATTAATTATCTAGTTTACTAAGTTAATCAATAGCTTATCTGTGGTTTTTAAAATGGTATGATATTGTTTAAAAATAAATATTTTGTAATAATCAAAGTTTATTTCATTCGCTGAAATTTCAAAAAAAAATTTTTTTTTGTTATTATTAGATTCATATTAAATTTAAATTTTTAGTGATTCAAAACTGAATCATGAAGGAAAATTGTAATCCTGAATACAAGCAATACTATATCAACAGATAATAGTGTAATTCGATTGAACAAAATGTAAGCATATTACTTCAACATTTATAAAAACATTTGCATCAAATTAGATCTAGACTGAATTAGGAAATCAGTAGCCAACTCAAAACCAAAATTAAAAGGTAAAACTAATTTAAGTTAATAATACAAAAAAAAAAATTGTAAAGTTGCGTTTTAGCAAAATTAACCTTTTGCCCCCTGAAAAGTAATTCAATTTATAATTATTCACAAAGGCTCTTTTATTGCTGCTAAAAAATAAATACATATCATTGTTTTAATTGAATTCTCACTTTTAATTAATTTTTTCTTGCTACTCTGCAGGTATTTTTAACAGTAGAAATTAAATAAATAAAACAAAATGATTCACCATCATGAATGGTGATTGGCAGTCACCACCTAACGACTGCAAAGGGTTAACTATTGCTTTATTAGAATATTAAAATCAGTGTGATTTTCAACAACGAAATTGAGACTTTATAGTATAATTTTTATTGATAGTATGAATCAATAAAAAAGACGTAAACAATCTCTATTTCTCCTTTTTAATGCTTTCCTATTAAAAACATTATAACGGTATTCAACCAATCATTGACAAGCTGTTCTATATTATATTTAAAATTTGAGAATGTAAGATAAACACATAGTACTTTTACAGTTAAAAACAAGCAAAAATTCTGTGCCACTGCCGACGTTTCTCGTCGGTTGAAAACAGTCAACCTGTACAAAACAGGGCCACCACTCTGTCAAAAGACTTCATAAATACCGTATTGCTTATGTTTCCATAGAGGTCGGAATAAAAGCCCGGTGGAATAAAAGGATGGCTTTCAAGCCAGACATTTAGGAAGACATCCCATACATAAAATAAACTGTAGAGTGCTCGGGTTACAGCATTCGGGAAAGAGAGGCTCCCCCCGTAAAAGCGTTTATTGTGTCCCTCAACCACCTCCCCCGACGCTCCTGAATAGCTATTCTGTTCATTCGGAGAGCTCGTGTGCATCGAACGAAAATGGCGTCGATGACTTTTTGAAACCGAGAAGGTATCGTTTCGGGTTTTTGTTGGGGCAACACCGTGGTGTCGTACACCAAAAATATTGGGTATAAAATAACAGGATGCATTTGCGGGGCCCCGAAATCCGAGGGCTTTCAGGGGAGGCATTTTTGACTTCACTATAACGCGTAAGTGCATTTAAAAGTATTTATGTATCGTAGGGGTATGGGGGGGCGTCTTTTACTTAGGCCCTGTTTCTAAAACTGCAAAAATGTCTCTCAGCGAAATTTGCGAATGAACTTTTCTGTCATGAATACAGATGTGTTAAGTAATGAGAAAAACGGAAAGATAAAAAATTAATTATTGTAAAGTTTATAAACAGATTAATATAAAAACAAACAGAATTATAATAAAAAATTCATAAATACTTTATTTATAAAATATTATAAATAAAGTTGAGTGTGTATATGTTGCATTCTACTGCTCAGATAGTTTCAATTATAAATACGAAATTTCTGAAAAGCATATCTTAAATTCCTAAAAATGGGCCCTAAGAGCACTTTTTTTTCTGAATAGTTAACTAGAATTTTAACTAATTATAAATTAATATGAGCTTTTTTTTTCTTGATAAGATCCGTAATAATAATTCCACAAAAATAATTTTTGCTCATTTTCAAAATCGTATTTAATTTATACCAATTTAATAGCCTTGCAAATTTCTCTTTAATTTTGGAAATTTTTAAAAACTAATTTTTGTTGTAGTTAATGATGATTTCTGACAATAGATACATGGTTGGACTGAAAACCAAACCATTTTCATGATTTACCGAAATATTTAATCACATTATTTTACTTCTTTTTTTGAAAATCAAGAGAACAGTGTTTAATACCTGTGTAGGCTGCTTGTAATTAAACAATTTTTGTTACTGCAACAGCTAATCTCATTATTTTACTCCTTTGTTTAAAACTGAGAACAGCGTTTAATACCTGTCTAGGCCGCTAGTAATTAAATTTTTGTTACTGCAACAGGCAAGCTACAGATAATTCATTATTCAAATCTTTCTATTCAAACCTTTTGTTTTCTCAAAGCACACAATAAAAGCAAATTTTTAGGAGAAATCTAGCCTGAAGTTGAAGTAATAATGTGTTTAGACTTGATTCGTTTATTTTTATTTTATTTATAAAATTCGTTCTTAAGTAAATAGCAGCGATAGCATGTTCTTCAAAAATGTAGATAATATTATTACAAAGTTAGTGAGCATAAATACTGTAAATAAAACAATGAAAAAAATTGTTTGTAAAATATTTTTCAAAATTTAGCAAATAAGATTTTTAAAAAATTAAATGGAAATAAATTTGTTGTCACAGAAATTTTTTTTTAATTATAAAAGGAAATAGAAACATTTTTTCTAAATTTTTAATTCCGCAATAATATATACCATAATTATTGAAGAAAAGCACTGAAGTTTTTAAATTCACGTAACAAACAAGATTTTTTTTTTAAATTTGTACTTCAGAATTTATTATTCATTTTCGATTTTGGAATTCTTCCACATTATTGTGCATGCGTTTGGCGTCGCTCATTTTGTCAAAAAAGAATTGTGAGAAAAATGAAGGGGAGGATGAAAGGAGAAGTTATATATAACGATACGGTGAACTCAAATTACTCACGGAATTACGAGTATTTATAATTGTTCATCTTTAGGCTTACCACCACTTAGCAATGAATATGTCAAAAATTGCTCATCTCAGCATGCTGAAGGGGCCGAAGTCAGGGCCTGACTAAGGCAGGGGCATACGAGGCAGTTGCCCCGGACCCCCACATAACTGGGGACCCCCAAATCGAATATAAATGTTAATTTAAGTTTCCTTATTTAATGAGTCTGCTTCATTACGAAAGTAGTGAAACAGAGGGAAGCCCCAAAGAAGTTTTTGCCCCGGGCCCCAACTAGGCTAAGCTGGGGCCTGGCCGCAGTGGCCTGGTGGTAAGGTCTCAGTCTCGGAACTGGAGTTTTTTAGGCTCGATACCCGATTTCACAGAAGAACCGTCGTATAAACGGGTCTGGTGCACGTTAAATCCGTCTGGGTCTAATATCCTCCCACGGATGGGATGTGGAGAGGGGGGTGCCAGCTCAGTCCTCGTCATCCCACCGCAGTTTAAAATTATGGGGTCCGCCCAAAATTATCCCTTGAGTCGCTTTAAAGCTGGTCGTTAGTATAGCTAAACTGAAAACTCGGGGTGCTAAAATCAACAATGTTACTCTAAATTTTTGCATATCAGATGCATACTACTATAAGATACTTACTTGAGAGTAAACGTGCCTGCAGTCAAGTTTTAGTATACTATATATAGGAACCGAATTAGCCTAATTGGGACCAGGAGCAAAAATTTCTTTGAGGGCCCCTCTAGTATTTTTTGTCTATCAAAAGCAATGTTAAAGTCCATTAAAGAGGGAAACATAAAATAAACTTTCTTTTCCATTTTGGAACCCTCTTCTGATATGGGACCCAAGGCAATTTCCCAGTGTGCCCCAGCCAAAATCAGTTTCTGACTATATAGAACGTTTTAAACGATTTATTCATCATGTAACACGATTTACAGGTAGTATGCTATTCTACAAACAATATCATATCCAATGATGTAAAAGAAGTCATCTATCAATGTGGGCTATTCTAGGAATAAAATAATTCAGATGGCAATGAATTTCCCTCTGACCCAACTTTTACCAACCAAACAACTTCAGCGGACAGACAATAGTTCCCAAACAAGAACAATCCTATTCAGACTATCAAATGTAATAGCCTGACCCGAGTTAACCTGGTATAAGACAATTGAAAAACGACGCCTCTCGGGACTGCTAGTAATTACTCAGCCAGTTGTAACTGTAACGGACTGCATGCCGACCACGCCCGTTCTCTCTCTGACGCATGCAAATCAGTTTGCGCGGGTCATTTGTCAACGGCAAGTGAGCTGTTATGCAGTCCAATCAGAACGTCGATTTGTTACGACGCTTGCAGGTGTGAAGGCATGCGGTATGCGCGCAATAAAAAATACCTAGTTACTTTGGGAGACACCCTAGCACCCTCCCTCCCCAGGGAAGAGCAAAACGTTCTAGAACGAATTCCGAACATATGCGTTGTTTGTTGAATAGATGGCGATTTCTGTTACTATTTGTTTCTAGCATTTCCGATTCAGCTTCTCAAACCAGTTTTCGCCAAATATTTTTGTTGAATTTTCCATTCTATTGTCGATTTTTAAATAACAAATATGAAAATATATAGTTTTTATCATATCAGATTACCATTTTTAAACGAACATCATATTTTCATAGAGAACATCTTTTCCTGTCCAAGTGCCAAATTTACTGTTTTTCATTATGATTACATATTTCTCTTTGTGAATGTGAAGCCCTGCTTAAATAAAGGGTTCTTTACTATTTCAAAATAATATATTGAAAGGTTTGTGGCATTGTCAAAAATTGAAACATAATTCCATCAAAAATTAGATAAAATTTATTATATTTATTTATTTATTTATTACATTTTTGATCAATAACATCTTAAATTTTTAATCGAATTTTAAATTTTGGTTTTTTTTTGTTTTTGATTAATTAAATTTTAATCAATTAAAAATTTAAATTTAAATTTTTGATCAATTTTTAAATTTTGGATCGAATTTAGCTTTGTCTTCCCATCTTACTTTTACACAGAATTAAAATATTTCGGAAAATAAAATTAATTCTGTTTACTAGTAGTGTGAAACTTCATTAACTAGTTTCACCTTACTCAGCTTTTCAGCTTTTTGAGAGTTATTTTAAGATTGGTATTATAAACTGGAACTTGCAGATAATGATAATTACATATGAGTCTATACATTCCTTTCAAAGTTTTATCTCTAAAACAGGAGGAAATTCAATTTTCAACAAGTTTAACGAATACCACATCAGTAAATATGGCAGACCAATTAAGCAGATCAGAAAATGTGTACCAGACCAGTAAACATTACATATCACCTAAGGAATCTAATCTCAAATAGACAACTCCAAAGTTCTAAAACTCTGTCATGAACGTATTCCCGATCTGTACCAACTTTAAATATTTTTATCTATTTATGTTTAATTAAATGTTATTCTTTATTAAAATCTGTTATTTTGAACAAATGAATTTTTAGGCCATATTTATGTTTTAAACTTGCGTGGAATAAATATATTTTTGAATGTTCTTGCTTGCAGTTTTTTTCCCCCTATCTTCTGAAATAAGCTGATAATAATTTTAACGATACGCAGAAGGAGCTAATTAAATTTCTGTTTATATAGATATTAGGTTTGGAAAAAGGAAATTCGTTATTGTTTTAATCATCTACCGAGAAAATAAGGGATTTCTTTCCATTATTTTCTTTCCATATGGAATTTTGGAAAATAAGAGAAAAAGAAATCCATTATTTTCTCGGTAGATGGCTGTAAAATAATAATGGATTTCTTTTCCCCAAACCTAATACATTTGTCTGAAAATCATGCACTTTCCACGACATTATAACAATTGATAGCTTTTAGTTGCTTGTGTTAGAATTGAGTTCAGCATATTTCAGTTCAGAACCAAACTTCGCTTCTTGCCTTCATATTGGGAGTTGAGCATCTCATATCTACATAGTATAAAAGGAAGTCCCCTGAAAGTGTCTGTATTTGGAAACCACAAAAACTCGTGAAATAGCTAACGGATATTGGAGATGTTTATACCATTTTGTAGGGCATTTACTGGAGAAGGTTTTAGTAAATTGAAGTCATATCAAAATAAAAAGGGAAGTTTTATAATTGAGATTTTTACTTATACATGCGTACGCGAAAACCGCAAACTGCGCGTGAGCAAATAGAAAGAGCCGAGAGATACATGAGATACAGATATATTTCTTGAGATACAGATGATGAGATACATTTCTTAAATTGTTAAAAAATATCCCATTTCCTATTTATTTCATTTCATATAACCACGTGCTCAAAATTACATTTTGGTAGATTTTATTTGATGCAGTAATTAACTTATTTTTTAAAAAATCAGAACTTTTGTAAATGCAATGGCAACACGTTATTAAAAGCTGGTTATTTTTTTAGATGCTCGGGCAGATAATAAATTTTTTATTTTTCACATAAGGATTCTTATTGACACAAAACCCTCATCCCCAATACAACATCATGTTCTCACATGATAAAAAAATCAGAGTATTTTTAAACATTATGCAGTGTTGTTTTCACTACCTTACACATCGTCAATATGCATGAACTTCCACACTGGAATCAAGTTAAATGTCTTCACATTCACATAGACTCTGCTCTATATACACGCCAACATCTAATTTATAACATGCAATTAGACGTTAAAGTCATTTAACATCTAACAGCATTGTTGTTAAATACGAACACTTTCTTATTTTTCTTACAAAATGCGTAGTTGATTAAAATAAAATGACTTGTTTTAATTCTATCATAGGAAGATATTTAACTTCATGTTAGGTGGATCGCAACATAATAATAAGAAAAATGAATAAACAGCCCGTATAATCTCTTAGCTGCTAAATGTGTTATTTAATATCTCATCAAAAGCCTTTTTAAATAGATTTCACGCACAAAAAAAGCATTAAATTAAAAGAAAATTTATTGCAGCAGTGTCAAAAAACGCAAGAAAAGGAGCAAAAGAAATCTTCATTCTTTAGTTTCAGCAAAGGAAAGAAAAAAAAAAAAATCTCGGACGGAAATTTGTTGAGACGTTGAAAAGATTGACTTTTCTTTGCAACAATGAAAAGTTTTGATGAAATTATTACATAAAAACTTCTTAAACAGTTCTTTTTTTAATTCTGGTAAATGTCGTTTAACTTAATTGACATTTAAAAAAAATTTAGAATCAGCTATTTTGGGGGGTTTTCAATAAAAAAAAACAAATGCGATAATTTTTTAATCAGTGAAACATTTAATTAAGAGTTTTAAAAAATTCTTAAGTGCATATTCCCATATTCTGCAAAATTATGTAGCCCTAGATCCAATAACCGTTTCTGTAGAGCACTAACACACAGACACTCATTCATTTTTATTATTAGTAAAAATATTTACAACCTATGGTATTTTTCCTTTAGAAGGGCGCCAATGAAGAATCACCAAAGAAATTTGGTGGAATTCTACCTTATTTGGCGATTTTTCGTTTGAAAATCGCTGTAAGAAATTTGGCGGGATTCTACATTATTTGGCGATTTTTCGTTTTAAAATCGCTGTAAGAAATTTGGCAGAATTCTACATTATTTGGCAATTTTACGTTTGAAAATTGCTGTAAGAAATTTGGCAGAATTCTACATTATTTGGCGATTTTACGTTTGAAAATTGCTGTAAGAAATTTAGTGAACTTCTACATTATTTGGCGATTTTCCATTGACTCCTAGCTAACGGAAAAAATACCCAACCAACAAACATAGGCCATTTTGTTTCAATGTAATTTCCCCAACAGTTTTGTAGATAAATGGGAACATAAAGAGGTTAGTAGTTTGTTGACAAAATACTATTTCCTCCAAAAGACATTACTAAAGCTAATTTTCTTTGCTATATACAAGCCCCAGGCGGTCTTTTTTACAATTAATCATGGTCACTTAATTTCCCCACTCTATTTAAAGTGCCATTATTTCGTAAACATCTCACGGCTGGTTTCTTGCGAAAAGTGGACGAAATGTCGCATACGGCATCCGTGAATTCTGCAACGCGTGTTGCGTACATTTGGATTCACCGCAACATGGCTGTCAAATGACTCGTCGGTCACAGAGTTCTGAAGCGCAATTTTCTTCCCATGGTCAACGAAGCGGTACGTGATGAAAGATAACACTGCGGCGGCCAGTTATCGTGCGCCCTCGATATGGTGAAAATAACACCCCACTTAGATTTCATTCGCTGCTTACTTTGATATCAGGGAAGTCATTGGCTCTTAAGAACCAACCATGTTTCGGAAGGATCATTATCGGTGTAGCGTGACCAAAGAACAGCAGATCAGTTGTAGCATGCTTCCTGCACGAATCACGAATTTGGTGATGGGAAGGGATTAAGGAGAAAAAAATAAAGCCTTTTCTTTCTTTCTTTTTTAAATAAATACGCAAGGGTAGAGGAAACAACTGCCATTCAATTTGAATTTTGAGGTCGAGTCCATCCATGTGATGGTTAGATTCATGGCTGCGGCCTGGTTTTTCGGGAGGGAAAAAAATTATTCTAGCAACGATTATTCTTTTGTGTAGAATTAGGAGGGGGGGGATGTTTAGGCCTTGTTTTATAAATGAAAGCACAGTAGTCACGTTTTGATGGAGAAAGATACTAAATAAAGCACAGTTCTGAATTGCTTGTTCTAATTTTGATTTTGGTGTAGAATGGTGTTGAAATTATTACATAAATATTGAATTGTTCTTTCTAAATCCATTATTTATTTATGTAATTGCTTGAAGTATGTTATTATTATTTGTTGTATTGCCTTACGCTATGCATAAAATTGAAAACTTAAATTTTTTTTTCAAACTTGAGCATTTATTACTTGAAAAACATTGGTTGTTTAACATTTGTATTTAAAACAATTGCATTTGTATTCTAATGGAAAGCACCATGTTCGAGTCCAGTTCTCGAAATGCATTCAATAAAGTCTTATATTACATCTAAAGTAATATATTAAATAACTTAGAATTGTCTAATCCAGCTTTAATTTTAATTTAAAACCGAGTCAAACGAGTGACCATAAAATAGCAATTATTTCATCCATTTTTTGCTTAATCTATCTCAGTTTAAATTTTATTTTTCTAAGTTTTTTTTTTCTTAAGTTATTTTTTAAAACCCGAATTCAAATTTCAAAAAAAAAAAAAAAAAAAAAAAAGAAAGAAAGAAAAGAAAAGAAACTTCCATAATTTAGGACTTCTACTCTTTTCTTTCGAAGGAATTTAAATTCTTTACTAATATAATGACGAAAAAGACAAGATTGCACTAACTTAGCGGGGGAAGTATTGTGAAGGCTAGCATAGTCAAAGTCATAGCTGGCTATAATCATATTTATTTACCCCTTCAAAGCGTCCGCTGACTAGGAGTCGTAAAAGACTTCTTGATCTATGGACCATTTAATTTTGTTGAGTCAAGGAGGTCTTCATTGTAATTTATATTATATTGTTTTATCGAAAAAAATCTTAATTTTTTTTCCGAATGTATATAGATTGAGGGGAAAAGTAATAACAAGCTTATGTGTAATTTTAATGTCGCAGACATTGACATAATTCAATTCAAAGTAATTTCTTGAAATGTGACGTAATTTTTTTTGTCACCTATTGATTGAAATTAGCTGTGGTTAAACAAATATTTTTTTCCATTATGTCTGTAATGAAATAAATTGAACCAAAGGGCACGGTTTAACAAGTTTGAACACCACTAGTATTAAAAATTTTATTCGGAATCGTGCATTTCGGAGTTGCGTATTAGATAATAATAATAAACGGTACATTTTAAATTAATAAAGTGTCTGTAGCGATCATTATCATCGACGTGACTTTAGTAAATTTTCCAGTAACCACGATTTTTTTGGCGATTAATCGGTGTCATGCGGCTAATATACAATAACCAGAAAGTCGGACATGATTTTTGAACATATATTTTAGAATGAATTGGAACCCAGATATGGCATAGAACTATAATTGTAGCCATAAAATCGCTAAGGAAATTTCATTTACTTAAATCACTGGGGTTTTTTTTGGTACTTTCGTACTAAACCGTCCACCATTTTCGCCATATCAAAAAATGGTCGCCAATAGATCGCCTACGAGCCAAAATTGGTTTGTCTTTAATGGTTTGCCAAAAGCATTATAGAATTTTGGCCACCAAAAATGTAATTTGGCTCGTTGTTGGCGGATCGACAGGTATAATACGTAAGTACCGGCTTTTTTTTAGTTATTACGTTTACATGCATATGAATGCGCTTTCTGACAAATGATGAATCTCTTGGGGGATTTTGTTCAGATATTAACTCTGAATTGCCTATTATATGTTAAATTTCGGATCCAGATTTTATCTAACCAGCCATTTATATATTTTAGTTATTGCATTCTTTTGTAATCGAACAGCCAGTTAGACAGTTTCTCTGGATGGATTACGTTCAAAATTTGAAAAAAAATCCACAAATTGGATTTAAATATCAGGCATTACATTTCATCTGTCTAGCTTGAAGCAGTTTTTAATCACGTCCGCAAACAGTTGGAGCATTAAACAGACATAATTCCAAGAATGTGCTTTTTGGACTAGGTAATATTTGAAACGAATAGATTTATTACAATTTCGAAGTCAAACTTTTCGACCATTCCAATATTTTCTTCTTGTACCTTTCATGTGCGAGAAAGTTTGTTTATACACTCCATATTTTTAAAAACATTAGAAAAGAATTAAAATAATCTTCAAATGTATGGCGTCTAAAAATACTAAACACCTGACAAGCCTTAAACTACTTTAGTTACAATTTACTACCGAAGAAAGTAAAAATGATAAAAGAACCAGGCGACAGAAAAAATTCTATATAAAATAACAGTATAAAACATCTCTCAAACAGGCCCAAAGCACTAAGAGATTAAGAGGGTGCAAGGGATAAGTTACGAGGTATCAGGTGTCCTCCGATGACACGTGCATCAAAAAATTGTCCCCACCGTCCTTTTAGGAGTAGCTGACAACACTTGTTTCAGATAAATTTTCCCTCCCGTCGGCCCAATCACTCACCCGCGCCTCACAAGCGGTTAAGTTGAAAGGCACGATAGCGGAAGAATATAGTCCCCAGCGAGGCGGCGTTTATTTTGGGTGGCAGGAAATACGCTTTGAGGGATAATTAACGATAATTTTGTTCTGACAATTTTTTTGTCAAAGCGTGTAGATGTTTAGGAAGGTGTAGGTCTCATAGTGCATTATTGCAGAAATGAACTCTCATTTATGACTTTTTTTCCCTCTGTACCTCGTTTCGTTTTTTTTTTAAAGAAGTCCTTTTGATTTATTTAAGTCAAAGTTAGTTTCAGAAGAAATTTTCCGCCTCAGATGCAGTTGTAGTGATATCGCATAAAACAGAGTGTAGACCCTCTTCATGAGGATAATGCTCCTTACGATTCTATTCATATTGTTGTTGTTTTTTTACCCTCAAAGAAGAAAATTAGGATATGAGCTGTGAATGATGTTAGGATATTTAGCCCCGCCCTCTTTATTTCCTTATGTTATCTGTCTATTTTGATTGGGACTTTGTGATTGGGAGATAGTGAGTCACCTGACCCATTATATATGATGTTTGTTTTACCAGTATTGCATGAAGTATTTAACAAAAATTAGTTTTACGTATTAGCAAGTATTAATAATGCACTCTACAGTAAGATAGTGACAAAATAAGAAAATTAAAGATTTAATTAACATCAAATTAACAAGTGGTGATTTTAAAGAAATATTATTTGCTATTTCTACTTTTAGATACACCGTTTGTGGCAAGACTAATGAATACTTTCTGGTTTGTTTATTTTATTTATTTTTGTGTGTATGTGTAACAAAAATGTTTCATCTCTTGGCTAGAAATCGTTTGTATTAATAAGCAACACACTTTCCATCCCAGCATTGTTTTATTAAATAGTAATGGAAAATCCAGTAATATAAGGAGACAAAAAAAAATAGAAAATCGAAGAAAGATCGAAAATGTATGTTTCTATCACGGAACGATTAAGTTTCTAAAGCTGATCAATGATAACTTGCTAACTGGAACTGACGAACATTGGGTATAGGATCGGACAACAAAAGTAAAAAAGAGTAGAGGACGTAACCTGCTGGTTTAGTATAGTAAAACAGTCTACATTAGAGAATACTCAGCATCACCATATTGTTACATACAGATAGAGGGGGAACCCCCGACCAGCCAACAACAAGTCTTTGTTCAGTAAAACCGGAGGGTCCGCAGAAACCAACACCACCACATACTTTTGAACCCCAATTTCGCTCGTAGGCTCGACACCACAGCCGAAAAGTCCAACTCATGAAGAACCTTCCAGAGGTCTTAGAAGCTAAAGTGTCAGACCCGTAGTCATCATTCTCTACCACGTTGTTCTACCATTTTCTTGGAGCAGTATGGCCAAATCTGGCTCTTGCGCCAATAAACCCCACACAACCAATCAACCATCTCTACCACGTTGAATACAGAAATAATGGGCCACCTCCTACTGGCCAACAACGAGATCTTTGCATGGTATAACTGGTCCCCCCGCAGAATCCATGTTGCATACAATTGGGATTTTTAATTCCAGCTTGATAAGGCTTTAAAAAAATTGTATAGCCTCTGATTTATATCCAACCCAATCCAGAAGTTAAGCTATTTTGGTATGGAAAAAATTCATCACCGTTTGTTGGTGAAAATAGCTCAGTACACCTTGGGCAACAAGTACTACGGATAAGCGTCAATTCTTGAACATGAGGAAATTCGGAGGAATTAAGAGAAAACTAATTCACTACGACTAGATCAAACCAAGTAAGCAGCTTCCTATCAATACAAGCAACTTTTCATGATTTTTTTATAGTTTATATTTAGTCCAATCCAGAAATGAAAGCCTCTTTCCCGAAGAAAGATTAATATATAATCATTTGTTGATTTAAATAGATCAAAGCATGTCAGGTTATATCTTAGCTAGAAATGAGGAAAATAGGAATGATTTTGAGGAAACTTGACTACCAGGGCCGGATTATCAGATATGTAAAATAATTAACTCTAATATTCCATCAATCTTAAAAAAAGGTAGAAGTTTTTGTTCGTTTTGTTTTTGTTTGTACGTTACCTTTAATCGAATTCAATTTGGTTTCAATACTTTTCCCTGCTTTCAAATTCTTTTTGCGAATTAATACGGACTTTATATGTGAGTGTCTATGAGTGAAATTTGAATTTGAAGAAGCAGTTATCGAATTTTATTGGTATAATTAATTTTTAGTTTTTATCGAGAACTTCTTTGGCGAAGCCATGGCAAAATAAAAACAGTAAATCAAACAAATAAGAGAAAAGGATGAAAAAGGAATCATGAGAAAGTTAGAATTATATAATTTTAGAAGGAATTTAGAGCCCCAGCGCTTTGATTCAAAGTGGAAAATTAATATTCCGCGCAATTCTAGAACTAAAGTTACAGGAAAGTTAAGTAAAATTAAATGTACCATTAAGATGAAATTAAAATCTATAAATGAAACCCGATATTTTATTGTCGTATTCTTTTAAAAAATTAATTTTCATTGAAGATTCTGAAGAAGAAGAAGCAGGAAATCTTCAGCCACCAGAAAGAGCATATGGTTACTTTTTTACATAGATGCTTTTAAAAAGAGTCAAAAGATAGAAATCATTCTTCTTCTGATTTATGATTTCCACACACTCCATAATCCATTCGATCAGTGATAGATATAGCAAAAGTAATGGAGTTATTGCCATAGCATGGAGAAAATATAATGGCATAACAGCATAGTACAGATGGAACTAATGTAAATGGCAGATAGTACATCGAAAAAAAGACGAAACAGAGATGATTAATGCTTTATATTTTTGCTAGCTAAGCGCAGTAATGGCATATAGAAAATATTTAGACATTTCTTAGACAAAAACTATAGAATTAGAAAAACTTATTATTCTTTATTATTTTTGTTTTAGGCTGATAAATAATAACTTGAGGTAGTGACACAGAAAGTAGATGGCAAAGAGAGTACAGATATGCCGGCACTAAATATGGTGAGACTGCGAAGAAAATATTTTTCTTTTTTAAAAGTCAAAAATTAACAAGAGAAACTCTAAGGGGCAAAAAATAGAGAGCCTTCGTGCTCTAAGCATAAACATGAAAAAAAAAATTGAAAAATGGTTCAAATTTTAGAAAATTTCAAAATATCTATTAAAATTTACGTTAGCCTTTGATTATTTTGGATATATTGAGTCCTAAGAATCAAAGTAAATGACTATAATAAACCATTTATTGTCAATTCAACAACAAATGGAAACTGTCTCTGAAAGCATTTCCCAATTGCAGGGAAAGTGGTCTAAAATACCTCGACTGCTTGACGTGTCAAAACCTAGTTTGAATCAACAAACAAGGACTGTTCCACTTGGCTGGGTCCAGAAAAACACATCTAACATCGCGTGAAAACATAATAGCTTGTCTTTTTCCAGAGATAAAGAGCTCTAAAGTAAGCGAATGTCTCATCTGCTGCGAAATAGTTCCCTTTCTTTATCTGCCTGAAGGTTTCTGGAAATCTCCGATGCTGGAGATAAAACTCTGCTTTCCAACCTCGAAGCCGCCAAGAGGAGATTCTTTCAATGCTCAGTGTTGCTTGAGTGCACAAACTGCAGAAGACTCATCCAGAAAACCTGTGTTGTTTTTTAGAAGTTCCTTACGCAGATTAAATGAATCTATCTGTGAGAGATTAGATGAATAAGGAGATTGCCTCTTAAAAAATTGACGTGGCATTGTATTTGTATTGTATAGTACAAATACAATGACCTATTTTGTATAATATTAAAATAAGAAGTCTAAATCAGCATTCAACATTGGACAATGTTTCTCTCACAGTATAAAATATCCTTCTCATTTTTAAAGTTATTTTTAAAAGCTTTTTAGCAGATAGAATACCTTGCGAATTATGATAAGTTCCACAAAAGGAATTGAGAAATGCAAAAGACATCAGAGCCATAAATAATCTTAGATTGAAACTGTAATAACTACAATATTTTTGCATTTTTTTTTTTTGCAGTATCAAGACAATGTTGGGAAAAAATGCGATAAAATTGTCGAATGCATGTCACTTGGTTTTAGTTTTAAAATGATACGAAAATAGTCTTACATAATAATTGTGATTTATTCTTAAAAAGTCAAACAAAATATTTTGAAGTTAAATAAATTTTTAATTTATTTTTAACTTATCTCTCACTCTAATTTAAAAAAGATTGATAAAAAACAAATGGAAAGTTGATTATTCGCAGTAACTCTCAAAAATATTAATGCATAAAACTGACTATTACACATTAAAAAAAAATTTAACGGCTTTTTTAATTATACAAATTTAATTGAAGAGTAATTATTTCCAGTATTTTTCTAATTCTTATTTTCTTGTGCATGAAATATTAAGAAATACCATCAATCACCAAATTTCAGAACTCCCTTTGCTAGAAAAAACACAGTTTTGTTATTATGTCAGTCTATAGCTTATGCTGTCTTTGAGCACATTCCTCAAAAATGCTTTGAGCTCGATAGAAGGAAATTTGATGTATGACCTATACACTAAATTTGTAGATCAAATTTGTTGTCGAATTTTGATCAACACATCCGTTCAAAAGAATTCTGTCTTTCATGGGAATTCGATAACTAGAAAATGTAGAGTGTAAAACAGATAGCATTCAATATTCCAGTTTAGCTTCTAAAATGTAGATTTGACAACCAACAGGCTGCCAATTCTTTGACTCAAATATGCCGTCTGTCGATCTGTAATCTCGCTTGTAGGTAAATGCAATGACCTAAAACAGTGATCTTTTAACAACAAATGTAGTTCCATACCAAATTTTGGCCACAATCGGTGGAGAAGAAAGCGTTAAAAATATGTATTCTCAGATTCAGTTTGAATGCTACATTCACGTCAAAGATCCATAGCTCGTAAATATTGTTCGCCAAAGCCAATCACCATATTCATGGCCTAACTCAGTTTTCAAAATTTTATACGGTGGGAAGGGTATAAGACCTTTGTTGGAGAATTGGAATACTGGAAAATTTCAGGGCATATCACACACGCTGCTTAAAATCATCATTTCCGATAATTAATTAGAAAGGGAGGGGGGCTATCTTCCTTCATTGAAAGTAAAGGAAGAAATATTCTGCTAA
>JAOUZG010020001.1:1742246-1756211 GCA_026289955.1 Argiope argentata
ATATATATATATATATATATATATATATATATATATATATATAATATGTAGGATATTCCACAGAACCATTTTAATTAACCAGCATCTGCCTTCATCTTGTTTTGTCAACATTCGATGATATATGAAATCCAAAGCAAGTGTTGTAAAGGTTAGATTATTTCCCAGAGGGCCATTATTTTTAATTAGTTTGCATTCCAGAACAACGCCACCTATCGGTCTTTCGAGAGTCTGTCCCAATTAACTTTGAATCAGAGGCTCACTAACTTTTGTCCAGAGAAGACGCCTGTCTTCAAGCGTCAGCGATTCCCGCTAAGATCAGCGGCTACGCGGTAATATATATTTTCAGTCATAATGTTTCCCCATCTCTAACGTCCTCCTAGAGGAAATAATCTAACTTTCTGATTATTAAGTATCTCCATGTTTTAATTCTTTTTAATATTTTTCCTGTAAATACTCCCCCTGTAAATATTCCCCTTTAACTCAAAATAAATTCTTTTATTTTTTCTAAAGAAGTCTCTTCATCCTTCGTTTGTATTATTTTAATTTTGGTTTAGAAACTAACCCGTAAATATTAAAAAACCCCTAGACATCACGCCACTAAAATCCCGCTATCTGAAGAGTCTAATTTTTTGGAAGATTTATTTAGACTCCCACAGAAATAATGGGGGCTCGGCCGGGATTGTTTTAAAAATCTTCTTTAAGTATCCGATTATTTTGAATTACTATCCCTTTAAAAAAAAGAAATTGGCTTAATGCCTAAGATGAAAAAAGACTGACTGAATTTTTAAACGCGCGGCTTGCCTCTCTATACTAACAATTAACACATTTCACGCCCTGCCCAAGTGGAGTCATAATTCAAAGCTGCTCACGAAACCACTCCCGATGGTCTATAGATGAAAAGTAACAGTTTACGTCCACTTCGGAAATCCTTTCTACAGCGGCGATCAGCAGTGTCTCCGTCGATCTTCAAGGAAACAAGTAAAACATCTTAAAACCACCAGTGAAGCCATCAACAACGCCAGCGAGAAACCGTGATATGAGGTACTGTCTCTTAATGTTTTAGTTAAAGAAGAATCTTCCGAAGAATTTCAGAACTTCAGCCTTGTTTATGAAATTGATTTTAGCTGTGCAAAAGAAATAATTCATATATTTTTAAAGTGTATGTGATCATATTTTTAAGTATCATGCGAGTATATATTTTTTAAAATATTATTTTTCTATTTGTGATGCTTAATAATATACTACATAAGTATATAATTTAACTATTAAGGAAATCGGGAGTAATATTCAAATTGTTATTTTTTTATATTTTCATTTTAAAAACGAATTGATTCATCCTATTCTATATTGTTTCTTAAGTGGCATTCGCCAGAAGTGCATAGTTTTTTAGTTTCGGTTTCGATTTCCTCACTGACGCTTCATTAAAAATTTATTTATCTTTCGCTCTCGGCGACTGACCCTAAATCTGAAGTGTTTAGGTTATGCCTCTCATTCAAACGTGTGTTCCTTTTTAGAATCTGATTAATGATTTTAACATGTGCTTGCTTCTAATGGTGTAGTATAATAATAACAAAGTTCTTTCCGCGAAGTAATTAACTTATATTTTAGTTAGAGCGTTTAGTTTTATCTAAAGAACTTTGATGATTAAATTCTTTTTTACATTTGAACAAAATTTTATCACAGTTTTTTAAAACAAGATTTTTATTATTTAGTTTTTATTCTTTTCAAACTCTTTTTCTCTTTATTACAAGAAAATGAGACAACTGATGTATTAAATATTTTTGTAAAAGTGTTTTGTTTTTCAGTTGAAATTAATAATTGAGATAGCCAAACTAAAATATCGAATAATTTAAACTAATTTACACGTTAATAGTCTAAAATATTTCTGAATGAATGAAATTTCCATATTTTATCATATATTTAGTGTATTTTGGTGCAATATTATTCTTTCTTTTGATAAATGAGAAAACGAAATTTGCCATACCATAGCGACATTATTGTTACTATCTGAACACGCGACAATTTCGTTAATTTCTTTAATTGCTTACTAAGTTTCAATTTAAATTTTAAAATGGCATATCTCGGCAAAGGTAGACGCGAAGATTTATTCGTATTGGCCACCGAATTAAACTTAGAAGCTGATCAATCTATGACCATCGCCACACTCAAAAATCTAATTACTAGTAGTGAAAATTACGACGAAGACCTAACAAAAAACCTGCATACAACGATTGTTGAAGATCGAAAAGCCCGAGAAGAGGAACGAAAAAGGCAGGACGCACTCGCTGAACGCAAACGCAAAGACGAATTTGAATTAGAAAAATTAAAGATTCAAATGCAATTTAAATTTGTTAAAAAACAAGAATTCGAACCCATCGAAAAATACTACAGATATGAAGCACCAAGAAGATCTGAGTATAACAGAACGGATAAGAAGTTCCCAGTCACCAAGTACGAAACTCGTCAAAGAATTCAAGACAACGCACAGAAGGGATGTTACAACAAAGATTACGAAAAGCACTCGAGCTACAATGCTTCCAAGCATGCTCAAACGAATTATTCAAAGTCCCAGAAATTCAAAGAACCGCCGAAGAAAGTAAATGCGTTCACCACGAACAAACCAAATGCCAAAGAAGAGATAAATGAATCAAAGGGAACTTGCACTCTCATCGTTAAAGAAGGCTTACGCACTAAGGAAATATTTTTCGGAAAGACGAAAATCACGGCACTTATAGATAGTGGTAGTACCGTAAGTTTGCTACGAGAAAATACAAGCAGAAGGATAATGGATCCAACCAAATTATCACAGAATAAAAATTTTTCTAAAGAAGTATCTTCATCCTTCGTTTGTATTATTTTAATTTTGGTTTAGAAACTAACCCGTAAATATTAAAAAACCCCTAGACATCACGCCACTAAAATCCCGCTATCTGAAGAGTCTAATTTTTTTGGAAGATTTATTTAGACTCCCACACACACATATATATATATAATATGATATTTTAAACTCTAAATTTTAATCCTAATAAATTTCCAAACCCCTATCTTGATTTGGTCCGTAGTAATATCATTCTAAAATATTCTCTTATTTCCCGGTCCATTTCACTCGCTCTAATTAATTAATTCAACAGAAGCTGTGTAAAATTGCTGAAACAGCTAAACGCCGGTTACTTTCTCTGTGTTTCCCTTGACTCTCAGGCGTGTGCTGTGGAAATTCCCATTGAAATCTGATTTTATAAGCTCTATAAAAATTATTTTCCCTATCAAAGTCTTGGTACTTAAGACCAGGGATAATGATTTCCCGTCCTTTTTTGTACACTTAGCTCTTTCGTCAATTCCGTGTTGTGTCGTTCTGTGTTGCGCACGTCGCTTTCGCTTGTGAATAATGCCTGCTCCCGTGATGGAATGAAACGAACTTAAAAATTCAACCTGTCTTCTCCATGATTTCGGCCACGACTCTGCTATCTGCTCTCAACAAATAAATTAAAGGTTTTTCATTGTGTGTGTGTGTGTGTGTGTGTGTGTGTGTGTGTGTGTAAGAGAGAGAGAGAGAGAGAGACAGAGAGAAAATAAAATTATATTATTACAGAAAAGACAACATATAACTTAAATTATCCCGAAACTTAGTTTCTTAAATGCACCATTAAAGTAAAAGACCATGTTCATTGAGCGAATGATGAGGAACGAGTTATGCTAAGATATTTAATTGAATTTAAGCATAATTAATATTTTTCACAAATCAGTTGATTGCCAAAGACTTCTAGTATAAAATAATAAGAATAAGCTGATCAGAGGTATTAAGTTACAGTTGAAATATTAAATAATTAAGAAAGTTTTAAACGAAACGAATACGAATATTATTTTCCTTCAGACATGCCAAGTGTAATTGCACCCCGCTATTATTGTTATTGGTGCTATTACACGCAGCAAAGAGTGACAGGCACGACTGCAGCACGGGAGTGGTTGGCTGCAAAAGAAACGATAGCTAAGAGAAGATTTTATCCACTAGACAAGACGCTTCTGTGCCAACGCATCGTTTGTGAAAGAGGGTTCCTGTTCGGGCCGTCCGTCTGTCCCTGGGTAGAGAATTCTGGGATACATTCTCAGCGCTCCCGTCCGAAACCCGATAGCACTCAGGAACGAACTGTTTGCCATGCAAAACGGATATTGCCTTTCTTTAAACATTCTCCTCTTTTTTTCTTTTTTTTTCAGTCTCTCTCTCTCTCTCTTTCCTCCTCGTGTGCCTAGGATTTTTTAGAGTGTGCAGATTTTTTTTCCACATTAGGTTGCTGCCCCCCCCATGTATACCGTTGCATCCCTCCCCTGTTCTTCACAGCTCCTCTTTCAAAGTTTTGCTTATTTATTTTTTTATGAGTGAAAGTTGGATAAGCTAAACTAGGTTACTGATTTCAGGCCCATTTTTTTCTCTCATTCTGAAGTCTCATTTTCTTTCCTGTTTCCTACAAAAAAAATATTGAAAAAAAAAATGACTTGGATGGAGGGGTGGTAGGTGTAGATATGTATAAAAAAACGCGATTAAGATTAACGAAGAAATTAGAGCACTCTTCTGGCTAAAATGAATCGATTGTTATATTGTTCTAATCGATATCACATTTCCCCCCCTTAATTGAATGCTGCTGTTACAAACTATTAAAAAAAACAAGAAAAATTTGAAATATTTTAAATTTCACATAATATATTTGACAGAGTTCGTGATGAATTTTTTTGGAAATGGTTCGAATATGGTTATCTTTTTGAATAGTTGCTTTAACCATTTAACTGTTTTTCCCGAGCGAATTCGTGCATCGATTTATCGAATTTTGATAGCTGTAAGCTAAAAATGAAGCATTTATAAAGATTATAATTCAATATCAAAATTGCTTCGAATACATAGATAAGTCAAGTATTCAATGGATTTCCATTTGAATCAAAATAAAAAATATATATTATCAGAATAGAAGATGTCATCTTATTCTATAGTAAAGAAATTAAAACAGTTAAGTAGTTAAAAAAAGATTGAAAAAGCATCTATGGAAACAAAATCTACCAGTTAAGTGGCAAATGTTTTTCAGAAACTGGTATAAAGTGGTGTTTATTGGCTGAGAAAAAAATATAAAGAAAAAAATCTTCCTGATTAGAGGCTAATCAAATGATTTGCTTAATATTTTGTAGAGAGCTTAAGGAATATATTATCTAGTTCCTGAACCAAAAAAATAGTATTTTTTTATTCTTTTTAAATATTGACGTTCAACTGATAAATAATATTAAATTTTCAGTTTTTCCCCACTTTGAAGCACTAAAATAATTATAAAACAGTTCTCAATAAATAGATTTCTTATTATCTAGCACAGGAACTGCAGAGTATATTATGGAATTATTATATAGGAATTTAACAAAAAAAATATATTAGATTTTAATTTATTAATTTAAGTTTTTCGCAAGAAAAATTCTATAATATACTTCATTTGAGGAAACAGCATCTAAAAATGTAAAATAACTTTAAAACATATGTAAATGCAAACACAAAAATCAGTGTAATTTCCCAAAAAATAAATTTAGAATCAACATTTTGTTGTACAAACTTGTTCGAACGTTAAGAATATTAAATAAAAAGTCGTATTTTCGCAACAAAAAAAATGACTTTTTCACTTAGTCACCCACCTTCAATAATCTATTATGAACTATTTTTATAAAAAAAATTGTTTTGACTTTTATTCAAATACATAATCTTTTCTGAATTTGATGAAATTTTGCATTCATGCTGTTCAAGGTTATGGAAAGGCCAGAAATCAATTTTTCAAAGTCAGAATTTAATTGAAATATCGCGTAACTTTTTGGTATTTTGCAGCTTATTTTTTGAAAATTTTATCTCAAATAAATGATTTTGCTCTATTTTTATAATTCAAAATTTACCTATCAGGAAAACAATTTTATTTCCGCAGATTTTTTAAAATCTAATTTAATAATTTATCAAAAAAATCATTGATCTATAATAATATCTTTATTATTATGATAAAATTCAATCTAATTTAATCATTCTATTAAACCAAACAATTGCTGAATTTAAGATTAATAAAAACGCTTGCTTTGATCTTTAACTCCAAAACAAGATTTCCACTTCTGATTAATATTTATACTGATTAATTTAAATGCATGGTAATTGGTGCAAAGCCCAATTCTATTAAATTCATATTTCTATGTCCTATCAAATAATTTTTTTAAATTTTAAATAAATATGATTAGTTTTAATAATTGAGCAGCCAGGAAAGACTACATTTCGTACAATTAGGTAGTCGTGAAAGGCGGCTAGTAAAGATAAAAAATAGTTACTTTTTAAAAATTGGAGTCAATTCTTAGAAAACAATGCAATAGAAGTGTTCAGAGGGGTTTACTATACATAAAACTTATGAAAATATTCAAATATAGACAACTTGTCAATGCCTATTGTTAATAACAACGGTTTCAAATTTTATTGCAATTTATTAAAGTTAACCTTTCAATTTTGAATAAAAACATATGAATAATTATTCAGATATTTATAAACAGGCTTGAAAATCTATCTTAATTTTTAATTAAAATTTAAAAAAAATATTGCTATAATAATAATTTGATTTTCCAAAGTTTGCTTGCCGAATATAATGTGTGTACCAAATTTGGTAATAGTACTTGAAGCAGTTAGATTGTAGAGTCCTTTACTTAGACATGTTTATTATTAGTAGAAATTTCATATTATTCACTTTCAATAGATATTTTGTATCTAAACGTTAATAGAAAGAAATTTTTTTAGAATTTTGTATTTTAAAACGTTAATAGAATTTCAGCCTCCCTTCATTCTTATAGAGAAATGTGATAAGGTAAGGTAAGAAAAAAAAGATTAAAATGAAATCGGCTATGCATATTTCAACGTATCATGACTGAACATCATTTCTTGAACGGGCATGCATTACTTGATCGTGCAAGTCAAATTATGTTTTGATTCATTTTAATTGGTTCACTGAATGAGTCACTTTAGTATGCAAACGATCCAAAAAACTTTGTCTCGAATTGATAGTTTTTAAAAAATGTCATATTTCCTATTTATTTCATTTCAGGTAATCACATGCTCAAAATGACATTTTCTAGGTTTTATTTGTGGTAGTCATTGACTTTTTTTTAAATCTCAGCTTTTGTAAATGCAATGGTAACACGTAATTAAAAACAGATTTTTTTTAGATGTTCGTGCTAATAATAAAATTTTTATTTTTCGCTTATGGAATTTTTTTGATGCCCAAAACCTCATCCCAAAAACATCACGTTCTGACATGATAAAAAGGCTACTCGTTGGATGAATTTTCATAAAATTACAATACTTTATATGGAAATTCATATATAAATCAATAATTAAATTTTCAATAATTTCTCAATTGATTCGATATTATAACACAGATACCAGAGGGAGTAAACTTTAATAAAATTCATTCTGTTTCAATAAGTAACTCGACTATCTACTACAGACAGTTCATCGAGTTTCTGCTGAATATTATTTTCGAAGCCTCTTTTGTTTCTTAAAGTGTATGTATTTCATTTAGGGTAGTAGAAGGGCCAGAAGTTCATTTCTATTCTTCATGTTGAACTGCGTTAACTCAAATGTCAATCAAGCTTCTCTATTCTCACTCTGGGGCACGGGAGGGAGATCATTCGAACCAAAGAATGGGATTATTCTTATCAATGTATGCTATCTTGAAATAATGTAATAAATGACTAGACGTTGAAAGAGGGACATATTTATTATACTTGAAATTCATTGTAGCATTTTATTAATGACAAACAAAAAAATATTGTTTTTTTAGCATTTTCGAACTTTTGAAGATCTAATTTTGAAGGCACTGAAAATTGATGCAAACAGTTATAATAAGTGGAAAATTTCAAACTAATCGCTGTAACAAATTTATCAGTATATATATTTAATGTCCTAATGCGTCGTTCAACTTTTTAAAACTGCGTCAAAATAAGTGAATGTTGGAAATTTTGAATATGAAATAACACACATTATTTGAACTAATATGTAAAAAAATATTTTTTAAAAATATTTCTTAATTATATGTAAATATTTCCTGATCCATTCTATCATTTTCATTTATTAATACATATTCTAAGGCAACAAGCAAGTCATACACAAAAATAAATATTACTGCTCAAATTGAAGAATAAAATTATAGAATAATAAAACTTCATTAAAATAATAATAAATTCATTAAATTATTTTTTATATTATTTTATATTGAAGAATATCAAAAAAGTCCATTCATTCCCCCTTTAAATGAAAAATAATAATAAATTTTGCTTTATAGAATCATTATCATTCATGCATAATTCCCATGCAAATGCAGAATATGCATAGTTTAATGCCAGGTTCATTCTTATTTTTCTCACTGACATATATGCTCAGTTAACTTTAGAAACTTGTTTCGTAGATATATATTATTATTGAAAATTTGAAGGACAAAACTGAAATTTTCAGAAGTATTAAACAAAAATACACGTTTCATATTCATTTATTCAGAAGATATATATCAAATCCAAAATATTTTTTTCTGTTTGAATCTTTTTTATGCTTTTCCATATAATTTTTTCTATTATTCCAATTTAAAATGAGCGTTGTTTTTTCCCTGAATTTTAATGTGCATGTTTTATTTCTTGCTGCTTTGAAATTCACACCCTTTTCATTATTTCGTCAATTCTTATATCGTCGAATTATCTTTAATTATTGAAAGTCAAGTATATGACCTCAAACAGTTTAATTGTTTAAGATTTGTTTAGTTTACCTGAGAAATAAGAAAACCAAGTCACAGTGGCGTGGAAATAGAAATATAGATAAACACATCAGTCGTGTTTTATTCTTGATTTCGTTGAAATGGTTTAAGGAGACAACGAACATAAAAAAATTGAGGCTATTTAAATAACGCAGCTTTAATAACTACCACAATCGGAAGCTTAAAATGGCTTTTCTGAGAGAATTATGAGCTTCAAATTAGACATAAAACTGAAATTAATACACCATTTTTAGTTTACCAGCTGGACGCTAAAGGCGACTTGTCTAATCAGTATTTGGAACATACTATATTTACTTTATGGCAAAAAGCCTTATATACCAACTTAAGCCAATATAAGTTGTCATCTCTCGTTACGCTTACAATATCTACATTATGCCAAAGAGCCTTATATATCAACTTAAGCCAATATAAGTTGCCATCTTTCGTTACGTTTACGATATCTGCGTTATGGCAAAGAGCCTTATATATCAACTTTAAGCCAATATAAATTGTCATTTCTCGTTACGCTTACGATATCTACATTATGGCAAAGAGCCTTACATACCAACTTAAGCCATTATAAATTGTCATCTCTCGTTACGTCTAATCACTTCACATACAATGACGTCTCTGACACGCGCACCGAATTATTGAATTATGAATTTTAAACCTGCAATTTAGTGAAAGTATTCAGTAATTCAAAATGCCAGAATCATTTAGAAACTTTTCATTATCTTAAAACTCGTTACATTATTATAGGAATTGAAATAACAATAAATGTTTAATATCGGATGTGTCATCTAAATTAGGAAGTTAAATAAATTCGTATGTCAAGTGGCTAAGATATCTACATTATGGGAAAGAGCCTTATATACCAACTTAAACCAATATAAATTGTCATCTCACGTTACATTTACGATATCTACGTTATGATAAAGAGTCTTATATACCAACTTAAGCCAATATAAATTATCATCTGTCGTTACGTTTACGATATCTACGCTATGGCAAAGAGCCTTGTATACCAACTAAAGCCATTATAAATTGTCATCTCTCGTTACGTTTACGATATCTACGTTATACCAATAAGTCTTATATACGAACTTAAGCCAATATAAGTTATCATGTCTCGTTACATTTAGGATATCTACATTATGCCAAAGAGCCTTATATACCAACTTTAAGTCAATATAAATTGTCATCTCTCGTTACATTTACGATATCTACGTTATGACAAAGAGCCTTATATACCAATAAATTGTCATCCCTCGTTACGTTTACAATATATACGTTATGGCAAAGAGCCTTATATACCAACTTAAGCCAATATAAATTGTCACTCCCCTTTTTTCATATTTCTCAATCATCTGTCTGCCATTGCTTGATTGTTGTATTATGTATAACCTTAACCTAAAGTCTACAATATTTAGAGGATATGATAGTTGTATTGTGATGAAGGGTCTTCTGTACCAGCTTCTGCGATATAAATTGTCTTCTTTCTCTTTCTCTCTCGTTACCGTACAAAGGCCGCCTTGTTTCCACCACTGCCGTCAACGGTATTTCATTCAACAACAGTGATCTTATATTATGAAACCCTTTTCTGATATCCCACCCGACTCGCTGTCTCACACTGAAGCTGATAGCTATCATACGTCAGCTGTTTAATTTTAGCAGCAACTACTGTGCCTTCAATTACATGTTCACAGTCTGTGATTTCTTGAGTTACGCTTTCTTTTTTTTTTGCCCGAAAAAGATGATGAGATGGGCGTTCGAACGCCGGCTCTCTTGCTGGGAATGTAATTCTGCTGTATATCCGGCGATGATTGTATCAGACGTACACACACAGAAAGAGAAAGAAAGAAAATCAAACAATAAAAAACTGGATAATCTTGGTGGAGTCTTTAAAAAAAATCCAACTTACAAAGGGTCTTCAGTTTCGAGTGGGATAAGCCAGATTGTATCGCTTAATTAATTGAATTGCTGCTACTAAACAAAATGTTCGGAAGGAAGAGGATGGATATGTGTGACCTACTTGTTTTGGTCTGTGTGAAAAAAAGAGATAAATGTTAACTTTTATTTCTAGTAAACAAATTAACTAGAATCTATCTGCCGATTAAATCTGACAACTGTTATTACTGACTCAGTGAGAAACTTTTTAAAGTATTCTAGAAAATTAGATTTACCAAATCTTATTAAGCATCGTCTTTTTTATTGCTGCTTATTTTTAATATCTCCACACTATGGAGATTTGCACATTTTAAAGAATCAAAGCTGTACAAGGAAATTTTCAAGATATTCATTTTTAGAAGATATTAGAAATTGAATCAGCCGTATTTCTTCTTGGAATATGATTAAAAAAATCTCTTATCTTATTTATTGATCCTGGTAGGGATAAACAGACTCATGACGACTTCGACATCAATTTAAACTAAGATTAAGAAGAAGTGAATCCTTCCCTAGCTATGTTGCGTTAGTTATTTGCAGATTAAACATTACCCATATAAAGTTTATAATCTCCAGCTCAGCGTATCATTTGTCAAACCCTTTGAATAAAAATAATGCCATGTATGAATTAAAGTTAAATTAAAATGGAAAGTTTTTATTACAGAATCTTTAATAGAGTTTTTTTCGATATTAATTGAATAGGAAAAGCAGGAGAATACATTTCACAATTTGTACAAATCGCAACTTGAAAAAAACATATCTATTAATATGATTTACAAACAGTAATGAATATAGAATTTCATTCATTAAGTTAAAGTAATCATTTGACATATAATAAATTAAAATTTTCTTTCTTCAATGATGCCAAAATAACACTTTCTTATTTTTACAGCTCTACAATAAAACGTCAATAAATACAAACCGTCGAAAACTCAGCGTTAACAATCCTGGAGATATCTGAAAAATGGCAAGTAAACCCATTATCTTCGCATTCTCGACGTAATCATCTATAAATCCCCAAGTAATGCCTGAATGTAATAATGCCAAGTAATGCGATCATTTTGGTGAAATAGCATCTTATGCATAAAGGAGCTTGGTCCTTGGCGTGATATGAAGATTGTCAAATAAGCCCAATCATGTAAAAATATGTAAGTACAGTCTAAACATTTAAGTAGTTAAAATTCAGATTAGAAGTTACATATAAAACTTTCAGTGCCGCAGCATGAAATTTGTTTTTAAAAAATCGGTAAAGTAAATATTTTTTGCAAATTGATATACTGAAACATAATTAGTTTTTAACATTTGCTCATTAGTTACGAAATGATATTAAATTTATGCATATCTTGTATATGGGAATCATAAATCAAAATAGGTTTAAGTTAAAGTATTCTGATCATTTATCTTATATACAGGATATATAAAATAAATTATTTGACAATTTATCATATATCCTGAAAAATTTTGTTGTTATTTTTCATAATTTTGAAATAAGCCTCGTTACTCCTGACTAATAGTTTTGATGTTAATTTTTTTTTCAATGAATGATTTTTAAGCTTTGAGTTACATATCATAACAAAAATATTAGATATATTCTCCCCTTTTTCTTACGTGTTTCTAAAATAAAATCCTTTTTTTTTAAATTCGTGCATTTAAATAGATTAAATGTCCTATAACATTTTGGAAAAGAAACCGATTTTTATTTTTGATTTGATCTGAAATTTCATGCAGTTTAAATTTGGAGAAATTTCCAATTTCATTTAGCCACTTTGTTTCACTTTTGACTTATCGAGTTTTTTATATTAGCATAACAGGGGGACAATATATATTTTGGCTGATTTATTATGAAATGCTTGATAATTTATAATAACTTTATGTAAAATTGGAGAAGTGTTTATGTGTGTATAAAAGAGAGAGAGAGAGACTATTTAAATACACGCATAAACATGCATATTGTTTCAGTCATGAAATTTGATCCAAAATTTGATAACTCTTTATAGTTTTTGAATAGTATTCGCATGAAAGATTATGTAAGTATTGTTCGTTACATTATTAATTCACCGTATTTCCATACGTGAGGGTATCGTATAGTACATACAACGTATTTCCATTCTCTGATCAATTTCCAAATATCTCATGATGAATAAAATGTATAAGAAACTATTCTAAGAAAAATAGAATACAACTGAAAACATATTAAATGAAAGTATAAATGCATGAATTCTTAATGGATTTATGGATATCACATGCTACAATCAAAATTTTTCATCTACTACAATTCAGTTACAAAGCATTCAAACCTGCAATACAATTATGGAGATAAAATTCAAAAGAATCTCCTCCATTCTGCGAGCGTGCTCAATTCTATTTTCAATATTGCGCTGGCGAAAGACCTAGGTATTCGCCTACACAAAAGTACCGAATGACAATATGGAAATTCCTCTGCAGAAACGCCACGGAGTTCTCCGGCAGTAGAACCATTTCCTCAGTGTGAACAGTGGCGTGCAGAAATCAGCCACGGCAAAGCAATTCTGAAGCGTCTTCTTAATAAATAGAAGAGTAATCTCCGGCCGTTATGATAACAACTGAGCGTGGGGAACAATCGTCCGTGTAACCAAAATTGTTTCAACAACTCATTTCGTATTCATCAGTGAATAATACAGGGTAATAATTTTGAGCAGGGAATTGAAATGTTCAGCTGGTGGAATCCCAACGTAGCCCTCTGCCCTTGCAATCAGTGGACTTGGGCTTGCATCTGCGTTTACGTTTGGGTGAATTTTCCACTCGGACAAATTACGTTTTAATGGTATTGAGATGTGCGCTGCAGTGATAAAATCACGCTATCTGCGTTCTGTGCTAAAGAGGAAATATCTTGGTTGATGGGAGTCTTGAGGTTTTTTGAAACAGTCCTCTTCCTATCTTTTTATTACTGCTTATTCAAGGAAAGTTGTTGTTTTTTTAATAGATGCTCATTTCTTTTTCTTTCGAGCTTACTAAATATTTTTTCTTTCTTAGAGCCCTCAAATGGTTTTCCTTTTTATTCGAATTTCTTAGATGTTTTCTTTTTATTCGAACCTTTGAATAGCGAGACCGTACCCTTAGAGTTATAAATGACCAAAGAGTATTATAAAATACCTATGATTGATATTGGTAAAATAATTCATCAAGATATTTAAATTGTTTTAACCCTATTCCCTACCACTCAGCCAGTGGTCTGATGGTTCAAGATAAT
>JAOUZG010020001.1:1759734-1798848 GCA_026289955.1 Argiope argentata
AACACGATAAAGCTATCACTTTGATCAACGGACAGATTAATATTCTCCAGTTTTGCTCGCCGTGTTGCCCGACGCATACACCAATTTCCACCATAGCTTCCCTAATTCATAACTAGCCTATGTGATACCGTCCCTCAATGGCAAGCAAGCCTCCCTTTTTTTCTATTCTGTAGCACGCAGCCTTCTTCTCCAGTGAACTGTAATGCATGGAGTACACACACACAGGGCGTGCGTCTTTTGTTGGTCCTGAAGTGGCATGGGATGAGAAACCATTGTGGTCGGGTTCCCTCCTCTTTTTGATAATGTCCCCACTCAGTGCACCGTGAAGTCCCTTTTTTTCACCCTCCCAGTGAAATGAGCGATGGGTCATGCCGATAAGGGGGGACGGTGCACGTCGTCGGAATGGGCCCGTTTTTATTTTGCGACAGACATGGGAAAAAATTCATTGGCAGACTTCGATGACAGGCCGGAGATTTGGAGAGAACGGCGAGGACAGCTTAAGATGATGCTGGTGAAAGGGATAAGGATCAATATATGTCCGTGCGCTGATGCATGTGAAAGGGGTACACACACAAAAAAAGGACTCTGGTAGCAAACAGACACCACAAAAAAAGATCTGTAAGACGATAGGACATTATGGGACAAAAAATAAACGATAAGGTATATTCTGACATATTTTGACGTTAGAAAACATTGAATTTTGTTCCAATTCAAAAATGAGAACAACATAAATAAACTGCTAGTATCTAAACAGCAGTTTCTTTTCTTTGCTTGCATAAACAAAACAAGTATAGAGTAAGTTTTATATAGAAGTTGGACAAATTTTATTAACCCTACATATTTTTGTTTCAGAAAACTTTGCAGAAAGATTTGGATTTTGTAATCAACTATTGCACCGTTCATACTTTACTCATTATTAGAATATATCGGTATATATATTCTTTTAACAATGAATATATATACTGATTATAAGAATATATCTGTGTTTTTGCATGTACCTCTTACAGCTTTCATTCTTTTTCCAGTTTCTAATATTAGTTCACATTCTCCCTATCTATATTTATATATACATATTGTTCAAATTTTAAATCGTTGAAAAAGTACTTTTTATTAATCCACACCAGTTGAAATGCATTTTTTCAAATTTGTTGTGGGCGATACTCGATGGTGAAACAGTTTTTTCAAATATTAATTCATTAATTAAATTTAAATATTTTTTAATACTTTTAATAGTTTTAGCAGTTTGAAATGAAAATTGAAATCAACTGGCAATAGCTCGATTGGCAAAATGCGAGGACTTCAGTATTTTTCTCGTGAAGGTGAATGTGGGTTCAATTCTTGTGAAAATCAATAATTTTATGATAAATTTTTTATATTAACTGTAATTATTTAATAAAAAGTAACTAACATAAAATTTTTACTTTGTTGACCAAAGTAGGGTTTGACTTAAAATGTTTATATATATATATATATATATATATATATATATATATATATATATATTTCTCTATATATATATATATTCCTTGTTTCATGATTGTGTTTTACTTTTAATCGATACTTCGACTCTAACCAAATTTATATCATGGTGATCTGGTAGGATATTAAAACACATTTTCTAAACAATGGGCATATAGTTTATATTACGCGGTACATGTTTGTAATAATTATACAAATCGTAGACCAAATATAAAGGTGCATATCCTGAATAAGGAATCTACGACTTTTATCATAAATTTATTTCCATACCGATGCCGAATAAATGGATTCTTCTTTTATTTACCACGATTTGGAAGTAATTCACATCATCTTCAGTCCAAATCCACTTCAAAGCAACATTATCCCTCATCAATTCAATGCAGAATAAAAATATCCAATTCAACGACTCATCGGCCAATTTCCGAGTAATTCTTTCATGTTTCGTGTTGTCGAATGCTCTTCTTAAGAGTTCTTAATGGGTCACTAAGCACCCGCTGTCCCTCGGCTAGAGGGTCTCCCTTCTCATGACAGCTTCCAGACATCCTGGATGTTTTTTCAGGTGCTAATCCTCCCCTTTCCAGCCAACCACCCTCCCGTGATCTCGTGGCATGTCTAGAATTTCCTGTTGAGAAGCTTGATCTCTTCAAAAACCTAGATCATTACACAGTTTTGGGGTGCATCTCTCTTGTATACGGATATCCAATAGACTGGGGGAAAGGGGGGATGTGAAGGTGGGGAAGCAGCCAGATTTTTACATTGGGTTAACAGAGTTTTGACTTTTCTTTGTGGCTCGTGAGTTAGTGAGTTATTGTAAGTAGCAATGCCAGTCTGGATCCTGTTTCCAGCTATGAAATTAGAGACGGGTATCGTTTTTTCAACACTCGTGTACAATCTGGATTGCATCGTTATGGTAACAGGTAGTTAAGTGGGGGTTTAATGTTATTTTATGAGAAGAATACGTTGAATAGTGTGTTTGATCTGTTTTATGAAAGAATAAATATCAGTGGTATTTTTGGAAATTTGAAGAAAATGCTTCATTAGAAATACTTTTTGACCTGCTTGATTCTCTGGTTAAAACAGAACAGAAGTGCCTTTTGATTTGTTTATATTTGAAAATAATTAAGCTGGCACTTTTGGAGGTAATTCTCATATTACACGTATTATAATTATGACTTCATATTATTATCTAAAAATTTTAAAAGTGTCATTTTATATTAATTATATAATTAAGCGGATTTTTTTTTTGAATTCACGAAGAAAAATCTAATATTAGATGTATAATATTTGCCTCATATACATGATATTATTTATTTTTTAAATAGATTGTCAGAAATTTTTAAAAAATAATAATTTCTAGTGTATGTAAATATTTTATTAAAATAAACTACATAAAACAACTAAGCGGATCTTTTTTTTTGAATTTATGAAGAAAAATCTAATATTAGATATATAATATTTGTTTCATATACATGATATTATTTATTTTTAAATAAAATGTCAGAAATTATTAAAAATAATAATTTCTGGGGTATTTAAATATTATATTAAAATAAACTACATAAAATAACTTAAAAAACATTTTTTTTTCTTACTTACAAAACATATGGGTTAAAAACTTAAAAAACATATGGGAAAAATTTTTACAAACATATTACAAAATAATTGAAACGCATTGATTAATGTTATTCTGTCTCTTAATATAAATCAAAGTTAAATTTTAAAATTTTAATTTCATTATTTTATTTTATTTAAATATATTAGCTTCATTGTCATATTCCTTTAGTTCATCATTCATATAACGTTTTCATTTTTCATTAAAAATTATATCAATTGAGAAAGACAAATTTTATTTAAATAAAAAAAATAGGAAATCCTTTTTTTCTTGGTAAATCATATAATATTTAAAAAAAAAACAATAATTATCGAAGTTATGTTAATTTTGTCCAGAAATTTCCAACATAGTTTTATAACAATATTTTCTTCCATACATTATTATTATAAGTCTTGAGCTTCAATTTTTCATTATAGTAAATTATTATCAACAATAACAAAAAAAAAGCGCAGATAAAAAATAATTCTTTGTGTTATATTGTATGGCTATTAAATATTAGTCAAATCATTTTATTAGTCCAAATGTATCATTTTTATTAATCAAAATTTTGTTTTTCTCATGTATTGCCAAAGATCCCGAATTTTAAAAACGTATAGCGGAATTCTGCTAAAAAATTAAACTTTCTTCGCCAAATATTATGCATCATTTTTCAATATTAAATATTAAATAATTTTAAATGTTTTTTCCGCTTTTTGTCATTTTATTTTTCAATAGATATATGTATTTCCTTATTGGAGTGAATTTCTAATATTTTATTATAACAATGACATGAAGTCGAAATCATCCAATTATTAACTATGTAGAATCAATTTAAATTACATGCATTTTTCTGCGAATGCACATGATTTTTGGAATTTAAAATGTATGTATTAAACTACAAACATAATTTTCAAGCACTTTTAAAACATCATAGCAAATGATTTATGAAATTTTTCAATACTATGTATTTCTAAATTAATAAAGCTTTATTATCATATATATTTTATATAAAATTTGGAGACATTTTAAATTAAAATGTTACATTCAATGTGCAAAAGTTTTTTTTTTCGTTCAAAAATATGCAATTATAATTTGCAGTTTAAATTTTATGCTCAATGACGCTCAGAATTCAAGAAAGTATGTATAATCTACTATAAATAAATGGAAAGAACAGGAAAGACAGTAAAAATAAGTTTAGATTTTAGTTTAGATTAACATTGTTTAAATTCTGAATTTAGAAATTTGGTTAAAATGTATTATCTAAAAACTGGCTTTCTTTCGCCAAAAATGAAGTATAACGTTTTTAATCTATAGTTAAATTATTTAATTTTCGAAAAAAAATGACGAGTTTGTAAATGGGAATTAGTGCTCTGGACAAATAAGTTTTCTTTAGTTAAAGATTCAACGTAAAATCATGTTTTCCTGATGATCTGGGCGTCCCAAGTTCGAGTTGAGGTCATTGAATGATTATTCTTCTGTGTGCTAGCTTTGAGGTATTGAATGTGTCACCCTGTAAAAAGGGGCTGTGCAAGCGAATGTGATGAGTGTGTAGCTAAGACGTACTCTTGGCCCAAGTTGGCGCTACTTTAAACGAGGGACGCTCCCTTGGCTTAAAATCATCAAGTGACAGCAAGCTTGTCCATGGCAGGTGCCATTAGATACTTTAACAAGTTCTGAATTCATTATTGTTTAATTCTTATTTGATGAATTTTAAGATTGTTTAAGTTAAGAATTCAGAAATTTGATTCAAATTTCTTATTTAAAAACTGACTTTCTTTCACCAAAATTAAGCTATAACTTTTTAAATCAATAATTAAATTATAAAAATTTAATTGTAAAAAAATGGTGGATTTGCACATACGAAGGTCAATTTTCTTGGCACAAAGGTCCAAAGTAAAATTTTAATACGCAATAAAAGCAAAAGGATGATAAAAAAAAGACCACTCATCCATAATCGTAAACATGCAATAATTTTTCACTACTTTACTCCCAAGTGGACCGATTCAACAAGAGCAACGCGGATCCCGCCCGATCCCGACAAAGAACATACAACAGCGAGCACAAAGGCAAACCATCCACAATAATTTGAAAGAAACCCTCACCCGACTCTGATTTGATCTATAAATCCGCTGGCTAATCTTCCTACAGAAAGTTCGTAAATGGCAACTCCCATCTGAGCCATGTACAAGGTACAAGGGAAAAAAATGTACGGATTTGTACATAGCTGCTTTCTCTGTAACAGATGTTGGTTCAGACTAAGATCCTGCTTTCTGATAAGGAGCCTCTGCGCCCTTTCAACTTTGCATCGAATGGTTGAATCCATGCACCAACATATTGTGATGCAATAGAGGCATCTGTAATGGGGGTGGTGGGGAGTTTGTTGTTGGTTCCAAATAAAAAAAAAGATTAAAATCAAATCTGCTATGAATATTTCAATGTATCATGTCAGAACAGAATTTCTTGAACAACTAAGCACCAAGTGCTCGTGCAAAGTGAAATTATATTTTTATTCATTTTAATGGTTTCATTGAATGAGTCACTTTAGTATTGCAAACGATCCAGATAACTCTGTCTCGCATTTATTTTTAAAAAAAATATCACATTCCCAATTTATTTCATATATAATCCCGTGCTCAAAATGACATTTTTCTAGGTCTTATTTTCTGTAGTCATTAACTTATTTTTTTAAACAGGGCTTTTTTAATGCAATGGCATCACGTTATTAAAAGCTGATTTTTTTTTTAGATGCTCGTGCAGATAACCAAAATTTTTATTTCTCGACTACGCATTTTTGTTGATGCCACAAACCTCATTCCTAAACAACATCATGTTCTGACATGATAAAAAATCAATGGAATATGAATTTTGTAATATTTGATTCTAAAATAAAAACTGTTTTCACAATACGTATATAGAAACCAGTCAATAAATTAAAAATAAATTTCATATTTGATTTTTAATGCTTCAAAGGAAATTAATTTTATGAATTTTCTAATTCATAAAATTTAAAATGGAGACTTCTTGGTAATTGGTCTCGATTCTCTTTTGCAAGATAGTACTTCATAGGCAATGAATTTCTTCTAATAATTTCGATATCAAGTAAATATTATCTTATGTTCATCCCCAATTATCTGAAATAGAATAAATTATTTTGCTTTAGCTTTTAGATACGTCTTTATTATTTTTAAAAAACCACTATTAAGTCTTTCATTTTACATCTTTTAATTATCTTTTCTTACATACACATCTATATATACATTTTTACATATAGATTTTTAAATATTGCGATAATAAAATAAAATTTAAAACATCAAAAACATATATATAAGTTTAAAAGTTAAGCATTTAATTTTATATTTTTACCGCTATTTATGAATTCCTAAATAGTTAAAGTCATCTATTAGTAACAAATACATAATTTTAGTTTTACATATTTTTCTGATGTTATATTTTATGAAGAAAAAATGAAAATACTTTAAGCTGTATCGTCTTAATAATGTTCCAAACCATTCATCATTTAATTTAAAGGAAAAATCTCTCTCTTTGTGTCTAATTAAAACTTCTAAACATAAAATTATAACTTTTTAGCCTTGAATATAAAAATCTGTATAATTAACTTTTTTAAGGTATATGTTATCCATTATGTCAGAGATAACTGGTGTAAATGAGCCCTAATATTTTTCTCAAAATTAGGTTTTCTGACTTTAGTTAATGTTTTAAACGCAAAGGTATTATTTAGCGTCTAAACAATTTTTTCTCAAAAATATTTCAAAAAACAATCTTAATTTGACATAATTTATCAAAATTTTAAACATGACTCTATTTTAATAAATTACTTATTTACTATCGGTTTAGAATTTGTTGGAATTATTCATTGTATCGTTTGCTTAGTATAAAGGAGTGGGGAAGAGGCATAGAAAAATTTACCATTTACTTCTGCAGTCGAAATAAAGACGGGAGCGCAAAAAGTTTCAGATGCTTCAGTCTAGTATGTCTTAAAAACACGCGTCAACGATTTTGAAAACACTTCAAGTCTTTTGGCACTGAAAAGAATTCTTTCGTGTATAAATAAGTATCTCAAACTAGAAAGAAAATTGATAAATGGCATGGTTAAGTTAACTATCTAACAGCTGAAGGATTTAGAATATCACACATGTCTATTTAGCTCAAACTAATTTAATCCGACACCTAGATTTGGTATTATATCAACTTAAAAAATGATATTTCTTCCATGTGTTTCACTTCTTGAAAGTCTACTGAAAAATATGGGAGGAAATGATGGCTGTACCCAACAAATATTTTTATATTTCGCTGTTCCTAATTATGAGAAGATATGTTGATATATATCCGATGGTTTTTTAAAGAAATGAATAAATATATTCCCGTTATGCTGTTTCATTTATAAACTAAGATTTTAAACTGTCAGTTCATGTCTTTTTTTATTATTTCCGACATAATCTATTTAAAAGTTTGTTTTGAGGGAAACAGGTTATTGTTCTGAAGACAATTTTTTGTTTTAAAGATGTATCTAGCCAGAGGAACGTTATAGTGTATTTAAAAGGGATTCATAGCATTGAAATCTGACATAATCAAAAACAACTGAAAATGTAAAAAATAATGAAATAATGAAAATTTAATGAAATGCAAAAATGTAATGTAATACAAAAATAATGAAAATGTAAAAAAAGGAAATATAAAATGCTAATCAAATTAAGAAGTTTATATTGCTTTAAATGTTTTTAAAATTACTTTTATAGCTACTTTGGGACATTTTTCTTCCCAAATTTCATTAAATTGGTAAAATAAACAAATCCAATAAAGTCCTATTTTAATTTAGTATAGCATCCTATATTAAGAATTAGTAAATAATTCAGTTTGAAAAAATTACAAATTAGCTGAATTTTTTTTAAAGTTAGTTCAGAAGAATCATCTTTTCGTCTTTAATACGAATAGCAGAGACTCATTCTAAGAATGTGCAATGCAGATGAATCAGCCTAAAGAAATTACAAGAGAAATTCTAATATTTCTTGAATTTTTTTTTATTTTTTTATTTTTTTGGAAATTAATACTAGTTTATTTATATAATATTTTAAAATTCTCTTACTTTAAAAATTTACATCTTAGAGAGATTTTATTCAATAGTCCTTCCACTAGATAGTTTTCAACATTGTTCTGTCAGTTTTTGGAGTATGCCCAAATAAAATTCCAGAAAATTTGAGCTTATTTTAACCCATACTTTGAGGTAACACACTAGGAATACAGTAACATCTTGTTACTTGTATTCCTAGTTCCTGTATTGTATTCCTCACTGTTTCGGACTGTAATTAATAATAAAGGATTAATTATGCAAAATTGAAATGATTTCATAATTTTACAGCAGATTACTTAGATTTCCCTAATTAATTTGGAAATAATTTAGCATTAAATCTTTTCTTCTATATTACTTTTCTAAAATGTTTATTTTTTAATCGTTTGATTTGGTTCTCTTTTACATCTCTAGACTCAGCGGCTCTTCTTAAAATAATAGATATATCTGGAAATACATAAAGCATTTTAAAATTCAGTTAAAGGTTAGAATATCTTAATTCAGCAGTAATAACTGATTATTTAATTATTAATTTCATTGTTAAACCCAATTCTCAACTTGAAATACTAATTATAGCTACAAATATATATAAAGCATTTTTAAAATCAATCAAATGTTAGAATATCTTAATTCCTAATACATCACTAATTATTTACTTCTTGATTTCATCACTACATGCAGCTACTCTTCGAGGGATGCCAAATATCTCTATAAATTTGCGAAACATTGTAAAATTCAATGAAATGTTAGAACATCTTAATTCAGCATTGATTACTAACTATTTGGTTCTTGATTTCATCGCTACTTGTAGCTATTCTTCGTGAGATACTAAATATATTTACAAATTTGTAAAGCATTATGAAATTCAATCAAATGTTAGAAAATCTAACTTTAGCATTTACTATTTATTTGGTTCCTAATTTAATCGCTACAGTCAGCTACTCTTCGTGAGATACCAAATATATCTATAAATTTGTATAACATTGTAAAATTCAATCAAATGTTAGAATATCTAAATTTAGCATTGATTACTACTTATTTGGTTCTTGATTTCATCGCTACATCCAGTTACTCTTCTTGAGATACCAAAGGTATTTACAAATTTGTAAAGCATTGTGAAATTCAATGAAATGTTAGAACATCTTAATTCAGCATTGATTATTAACTATTTGGTTCTTGATTTCATCGCTACATGTGGCTATTCTTCGTGAGATACCAAATATATTTACAAATTTTTAAAACATTGTGAAATTCAATGAAATGTTGGAACATCTTAATTCAGCATTGATTACTAATCATTTGGTTCTGGATTTCGTCAACATTGAAACTACTCTTCTTGAGATCCAGCTACTCTTCTTGAGATACCAAATATATTTACAAGTATGCAAAGCATTATGAAATTCAATGAAAAGTTAGAATGTCTTAATTCAGCATTGATTACTAACTATTTGGTTCTTAATTCCATCGTTACATCCAGCTGCTCTTCGAGGCGTATCAGGTACAAATCATAATGATAAAATTCAGTAGAAGATTAGACTGTTTTAAAAAAAGGGACAGTGACGAACGAGATGCTAACCATGTACAAAGGATGCATCGGCACTCAAAACGATCCCCAATCGTTTTCATTCACTCCACTGCATTCTCTCTCCCCGACTTTTAAAAGAACGTCTACTTCACATGACTGAGTACACATCACAAGAAGAGCAGAGCTACTGCATTATTCCACCTAGCCTTTCGCTGCGGCACTTCACAGGTCTCTCCATTCTTCCCGAAAGGAAAGAATGAAAAAAAATTAAAATGCGACTCCTCCACAATGTACTTACGTAAAACAGAAAGGAAACCGCTTTTAATGTTGAGAAATGTGCTCCTTTCAAAAAGCACCAAGAAAAACACACCGTATAGGAAGAGGACCGAAGACAACCTATACCACTACCACTTGCTGGTGGGAAGGGGGGGAGAGGGTGTACCCCAGCTGTGATGGTTTCAAATTTCTCCCCTTGGACTAACAATAACCTCTGGGTTACACTATACGTCTAATACAAGGGGAGGGTCGCAAAGGAAGTCAGTGAAACCCCCTTTTAGTTTTTGCCACCCCCGCGTCGGTGTCGGAGGGTTGATGGCTGTTCTCTTTTCTGGTCCTATCTCATCTCTCTGGAGCATCATTTGGAGTTTCGAGGGTCAACTGATGATTGGAAGATGTCGTCACCTACACGATGTGAGGAGTTAGCTCTTCGTTGGAGGGATTGTTGTGGGAGTGCCGGGCGCTATTGCGATCTGATTATGGAAAATAGTTTGGTGAAATGTGAGGAAGACTGATTTTGACTTGCTGTTTCCCTCGGCGTCTGTTTTTTTTTTTTTAGAGGAAAACGTATGATTTTAACGGAAAGGAAACAATTTCAGTAACTTCGAAAATTAATAACTAAGCTTATTATTTATTTAAATTTTTTAAAACTTCAGAAACAAATTCAGAAGATTCAATTTGAAGTACCTTTTACTCCTTAGTTAATCCGCTTTTTAAACATTTCAATGACAAATATTTTCCTAAAGACTACAGGACTTAAGGAATTTTACAGTTACTAAAAATTAAATATGGCGCTCTATGTATTAATAAGAAATCTTTCTGAAAAAAATATTCAAATCCCTTGATAACTGAAATATTTAATGATATCCCGTCTTTCCCATCGTTTTAATTCTTTTTAATTTATATTTTATGTTTGTAAAATTTATGTACATAATTTTTTTGAATATTCATTTTTAAATGCAAAGAATATAATGTGTTTAATCTACACTAACGGTTTTTGAAAATAAATTTACAATTGAATAATTCTCGTAGGATGAATTGTTCATTTTGCACATTCTGTAATTCAATTCAGCAATCTGCAATAATGGGTTTTGAAAATAAATCTGTAATATAATAATCCCCTTCGACAAATTGTTCATTTTGAACATTTAGAATTCTTCACATTCTGCAATAAGAGGATCATGGAAATGCTATTGGATATTTTCTTAATTCAGGGAAATAAAATTGTTTTTAAAGTTATTATTTGTTTATATTTTATTGATTTAATATAAATAAAACTAAATTATTTCTGATAATTTTCTATTTCCCTTTCAGACTTTACTTTGGCTATTTTGTGGCAAATTGAATAGAAAAACTATAGTAATTTTAACAGTGTTAGCATAAAAACGACTTCTTTGAAAATTGGCAATTCTATATCTTTATTTGCTTGTGAATTTGACACAGTTGAGATGAAATCGATCCTGGATAAATAAGCATGTTAATATTGAGAATATTTTTTGAGTTTTCCCCCATTCACTTTCTTATTTCCCCTGTAAAATCCCCATTTCCATCTATGTATACAACAACTTTTGGCTGTCACAGGCTTGTAATCAATTATGTAGGGGGGAAAAGCACATATGATATATGAGCCAATAATAAACTCATAAATATTCATCTCATTAAATTTATTTCATAAACTTCATTGCCTTATTCAGATGCCCAAATCTTTATAAATTATTTTTACTTCTCAAAAATTTTGACAGTGACAAGAGCAGATGAATAAAGATGTAATAAGAAGTTTAAAAAACAGTATAATAATAGTAAAACATAGTTTAAGAAGTCTTGGTATGAATGAAAAAGAAGACAGTGGGATATATCTAATCTTAGAAGAAACCTCCATTTATGTTTTCTCACTGTTCCAATTAGGACTTCAATCTATTAATGTCTGGTATTTTTGTTTTCAAATAATATTTGCACAGTGTTTGCAGATGGTGTTTAATCAATCGGAAAAACATAAACAAAACACTTGATTCATTTTTATAGAAATGAAAAAATTAATTATCCCCAAAAATATATGAAAATTTTAAAAACAGAAAAAAAAAATTCTTTAGATTTGGAAATTATTCATTATTTCCAATTTTTTGCCTTTAATTTCGCAAATAGCGTAAGTCTTGGAGAACATAAAAAAGAGAATAGTTTTATAGTACATTTTATATCATTTATGGACTGTAATCTGTTAATAACAAATTAAAATATAAGAATATATTAGTACAATTCTAAACTTAAAAGGTTTGTTTATGTAAATTTGAAACGAATGTTTCGAACCGTTCCTAAATAAGGGTTAATGGGTTACATGTAAAAGTTATGAGGCCTCCTTTGTAATCATCAGATTTTGAAAAATTCCACATGGTCTCACACATGGTCTACACAGGTGAGGAGATTTTATTGAATCTTTCCAGGGAAGTAGAATATATTCCCCTTGTTTCCTTCAATCTGTAATATTAATGTAATTGCACTTTAAACGATTATTTAAGTGATCACTGTCTTTGATTCATTGCCGAACTTTTAATTGCCGTTTTGTTCCTTTTTATCAAATTTTAATAATTTCTATAAAAATTCATTTAACATATATAACATTAATGTGCACTTACATTAACACATTTATATTCATAATGTTTTAAAGAAAAATTAAATTTATATGAAAAACATAGAACCTTTTGATTAATTTAGTAAAATGTATTTCCTAATTTGAAAATAGCTGATCTTGGAATGATGAAAATATTTTTACAATTAAATTGCAATTCATAAAAATAAATTTTATGTAATTTTATATAGTTACAAAATATTTTGATTTTCGAATACTTTTAATATACTTAAAATTAAAAATGAAATTCTTTGCAACAACAAGAGGTATACAAATATGTTTATAAAAAATTTCTTAGTTATTAAATAAATTTATCATCTCTATGAAAAAGGCGATTAATCAATAATTTTTTAGGTTATCGCTCATTTAAATAAACAAGGTTTTGTTTTTCTTAGCTCGTAGATTTTTTTCCATTGAAATGCAATATAATAATAATTTTAAAAAAATCGTGTTTTTTTTTCCTTGATACCATTATAATTTTTCATAAATATCTAGATTTTCTGTAAAGAATTCATGTAAAGATAATTAAGAGGATAATTTTTTTACTAAACCCATTTTTATATCGCTAAAATAAAATAATACTATTTAGATGGACAGATGGACAATAGATGGACAACTCATTTGCTTTTTCCCCCGTTTCATATTTCAACCGATGTAAAATTTTAATAAATTAAAACAAAAAAATTAACATATAGAAAAAAATAATAAAATGAATCATTTTAAACGTTTTTTGTTTAATATCTCTAAATGTTTAATATATGAGCATTTCTTTCTCATCCGTGCATAACTAAAATACAAATTTTTTTAGGGAGGAGATCTTAAAATTCAAACTAAATCACCTAATAAAGCAGACTTTATATCTCCCATATCTCATAGCCATTATATTTTGGTTAAAAAAAAAGGCCTGGGTAAAACGACATCATTTTAATGTAGATCATAAATTTTAAAGAATTATTACTTGCTTATTATTCACGAAAACATTTCATAACATGTATGGCTATTTACGTATACATACAGTTCATAAAATAAATATTTAAAAGTTGTATGAAAAAAAAAAGAAAACTCCAGCCAAATCATTTCCAGTAGCACGAATTTAAAACTTATTTTTACCATTTAACACTTCTCCTCTTATCGATATTACTTTTAAGGGCTTGCAAGAGCTTTATCGCCTCGATCTAAAACAAATGCGAGTTTTTCGAAAGGAGTTACATTTTGTGATACGGTCTAACAATTCGAGCAATTGCACCCTATCTGGCATTCACGACCGTTTGCTTCCTGCTCCAAATCGTCCGCAAAATATTTTCTTAATCCGAAATCTCGGCGCGGAGGCAATCACTGTCCATCACGCGAAGTTAACTGACCACACTCCTTCCCGCGTGACATTCGTGAGCGAACAAATGGAAGTTGGATGTGCCGCCGAAGCATGAATAAACATTCCCCGAACACCCTTTTCCAGGGCGGCATGAGTGGTAAACAAATAGAGAGGTAGACAGCCTTTTACGCATATTGACCCTCCGAATCTGTAGGATGCTCCCAGGGGGCAACACCATATTTAAAAAAAAATTCGTGTGCCTCCTCTTGAAAGTATGCTCCCCTTCTTTTTCTCATAGATAGATTTATTTGCGTATTTAGTAGTACAGTCAAAAATTATCGGCGATATAACGAAAGTAAAAGTACGATAGGCACATCATATTTAGTACAGCCATGAATGATCTATGATGTAACAAAAATTAAAGATCAATAGACACTGCATATTTAGTATAGCCAAAAATGATCGGTTGTGCAACAAAAATAAAAGTACGATAAGCGCAGCATATTTAGTACAGCCAAAAATGAGCTATGATGTAACAAAAATTAAAGATCAATAGACACTGCATATTTAATATAGCCAAAAATGATCGGTGGTGCAACAAAAGTAAAAGTATGATTGGCACAGCATATTTAGTACAGCTAAAAATGGTCTATGATGTAACAAAAATTAAAGACCAATAGACACTGCATATTTAATATAGCTAAAAATGATCGGTGGTGCAACAGAAGTAAAAGATCAATAGACACTGCATATTTAATATAGCCAAAAATGATCTACGATGTAATAAAAATAAAAGATCAATAGACATTGCATATTTAATATAGTCAAAGATGTAAGAGAAACAAAGGCAAGGTCCAGTTAAGCCTTCCTTATGCATTGCAAATCTCAGGGGCTGTTATCCCTTCTCTTACCTTCAAAACCAAAGATTGTTCCTTTATAGTTTTTAGTTTAATCTTTATATAAGTAATTTTATGTAACCAACTTTGAAACATTGAAATAGTCATCACATCAAAGTATTTTCAAAGGAGTAGTTTCGGTATGCAGTGTATAAAAGAATGCACAAGTAATATTTAAAAGTAATTCTCACAAAAAGAATTAAAAAAAGACAAAACTTTTATTAATAAAATACAAATGATATTTAATTGTGGGATTTGACATTTTTTAAAGTATCGCATTTTTTAAGAATTTCAAAAACAAACTGTCAACCGGTGATTAATTGTGAATGCCACAGTATAATGCTTCGAAATTAATAAAAATAATTCTTGATTATAATATGAATAACTTCGATTGCACTTCTTTTATAATTTAATAATAGCACAAAATTAAATTGTTTTAAATATAACACAAAAGAAATTTCAGGCTTTGGAGTTTTTATGGTGTTGTGGAGCTTTTAGACAATTACTGACTTCATCTATTTAATAATACAGCCCAGCGTTTGGAACAATGTGTTTATATGTTGGCCCTTACCTCTTTTCCTTTCCTAGACGCTCTTTTTGGTATTTATCAACTTAAAGAACATCGAAATATTGCATCAAAAATGTTATCTGAATTGCTATATGATGCCGAGAAGATCTTTGCCTATATGTGAAATTGACTACTTTATGCAGTGACTTAATAAATTGGCCAAACTTAGAAATACTTAGACACATGAAAAACTCCTTTTCACCTACATTCCACTATATGGAATATATATGCGCTTTGTCCACTCATGAAAATGACTTAGCATGTACAAGCTTTGCTTGTACTTTATGCCATGACTTAATAAATTGGCCAAGCATAGAAACATTTAAATCCATAAATAATACAATTTCGTCTACATTCCGCTATTTTGAATTTATAAGCCACTTGTTCTCTTTTAAGAATAGGTATACTTTATACAAAGGTTTTATAAATTAGACAAACTTAGAAACACTTGAATCTGTAAACACATTTCAACCTACAAACTCCAGTTTTCGGAATGTTCTGGGGTAAAATAAGCAACGCATATTGAGAACGCATTTCAATCAACATCGCTACAGACTATAGTTTTCAGAGCATGCTGCGGTAAAATAACTAACGCATAATAATGCATTTTAAACAACATCGCTACAGACTATAGTTTTCAGAGCATGCTGTGGTAAAATAAGCAACGCATTTCAATCAACATCGCTACAGACTATAGTTTTCAGAGCATGCTGTGGTAAAATAACTAACGCATAATAATAACGCATTTTAAACAACATCGCTACAGACTATAGTTTTCAGAGCATGCTGTAGTAAAATGAGCAATGCATAATAATAACGCATTTCAAACAACATCGTTACAGACCATAGTTTTCAGAGCATGCTGTGGTAAAATAAGTAACGTATAATAATAACGCATTTCAATCAACATCGCTGCAAACTATAAAGTATGCTGTGGTAAAATAAACCATGCGTAAAAACACATTTTAACCAACATCGCTACAAACTATAATTTTTAAAGTATGCAGGGTAAAATAAGCAGGCATAATAGTGACGTATTTAATCAACATCGCTACAAACTATAGTTTTCAGAGCATGCTGTGATAAAATAAGCAATGCATAATAATAACGCATTTCAATCAACATCCTACAAACTATTTTTTTAAGTATGCTGTGGTAAAATAAACAGTGCGTAATAACACATTTTAATCAACATCGCAACAAACTATAATCTTTAAAGTATGCTGTGGTAAAATAAGCAGCGCGTAATAATAACTTATTTAATCAACATTGCTATAAACTATATTTTTCAGAGTATGCTGTGGTAAAATAAGCAAAAGAATAAAAAAAGATATATAACAATAAAGATTTTGATATGAAATATTTTCAAAATTTTCAGAAGAAGGTTTGAAATTTGAAACGGCATTTTCAAAGAATGCAACTGATTCCCGATGGTATTCAGTGACCTCTAAGTTGAAATTCGGTCAGGCAAGGTCAGATACTTTAATATCAGATTTAAAAACCAGTGACCTTACCAGTATTTAGTGATCATCTTGTCCTGTTTTATACAGTGGAGTCGTGTTCAAGGTTTATCATATCGATATTTTTCTTTCAACTTAATAATCAGCATTACAAAACAATGCATCAGGGAATTCAAGAAAGAGACCTGCCAGGTTATTTAATGTACGAGGTATTCAGAAATATATTTCAAAATATGGTTTTTTTTCTTTAATAAAGACAACTAGTAAAATTAGATATAAACTATGCAAATGAGGTTTTTTTTTTAAATTTCATCGAATTTTTCTTTGCCTAAAATTGAGAAAATTATCTGATTGCTCTTTCGAACATCATATCAAATTTTTCCAGTAGCTACATTAAAACAAGTACTTTATCATAACATTGTATATAGCAAATAATTAGAGCTTATATTAATACTAAAGATGTATGCATATAAGCGAGTACAGACCGGACCTTTGAGCAACAGCTATCAAATTTAGTACATGTATATTTTTGGAACTGGGAATGTAATTCTTAGTGCGATTTTTCTTTTTGAAATTATAAACAGAACTCTGATTAGTTAAAAACTAAACAGAGTTTTAGCATTTTTTTCACGACAACGTCTAAAAATATTTCATCAGTACGAATTTTACAACAATTTAAATATTTAAAAAAAGCAAATTTTTTAATAATATCAGTTAAATAATTATACAAATTTTAACGAATATTTAAAAATGTTTCTTTCTTGCCTAATTTTTAACAATAAATTACATTGAAGCACTAACGCTCAAATTCATGTTTTTAATTATCATTTCCTGATATTTCATTGTTCCATCAGCTTATCCGATTCTTCGATTTTTCCCCCGTGTTTACACTTAAAGCAGAAGTACTTTTTAAAAAAATATCTGAGCAATTTAAGAAGAGCAAAAAGAAAAAAGTGGTTACAAAAATCGCAATTATTCTATAAAGATGTTCAGAGTTTATGATATCAAAGATGGCAAGTTCTGAATTTTGAAATATTAGTATTATTAGTACTACGAGCACAAAACATTAAGAAAAAAAAAACACTTTTTGTTCTTGATTGTTTTAATTTTATGTATACAAACGAATTTTATCTGGCAATGCATTAATTAAATTAAAGCGATTCTTGATTCATGTAATAAGTATTTTAATTTCAGTAAAAATTAATATTTTTGTACTTTTTTTTTCATTTGTTTCACCCATTGATTTCATTCACTCATAGGTTTTTGAAAATTTATCGAGACCGTCCCCCAAAACATTTTACTAACAAAATCTGTATTAAACTGGTTGGTTTTTAACAGGATAGCCTTTTATAAAAAATACATGAATTGCTGTTCATCTTTTTCTCAAAGAAATCCTATTTTTAGTATGCAATTGCTTTATCGTAATGGTTCCTTATTTCGTTTAAGGAAAAAAAACGAAATATGAATATTATTAGTGAGATTTTTAATTAATTTATGTTTATGATGTTTACGAATTTTATCTGACTTCGTATTAATTAAATCAAAACGATTCTTGATTCATGTAATAAATATTTTAATTTCATTGAAAATCTATATTTATTATTTTTTCATTTTGTAGCAATTTAAAATATTTCTCACAATTCGTTTTCCTTATTGATTTCCTCGCTTCATAAGTTTCTAAAATATTATTGAGACAGTTTCAAAACATTTTATTAACAAAATCTATATTAAACTGCTTGGTTTTTAAAAGAAATATGTATTAAACTGGTTCTTTTTTAAAAAGTGTAACCTTTTATTTAAAAAATACATGGATTTCTGTGAAATTTTTTTTCTCAAAGATCTTATCTGTACGGTGAAACAGTTTTATCAAAATAGTTAATTTCATTTGGGGGGAAAAACAAAATACTAAAATTACTATTGAGTTTTTTTTATCGTGTCAGAACATAATATTGTTTTAGAAATGAGGTTTTCTGGCTTCAACAAAAATCCGTAGGCAAAAAATTGAAATTTTATTATCCGCACGAGTACCTCAAAAAATCAGTTTTTAATAACGCATTGCCGTTATATGTACAAAAGCTCTGATTTAAAAAAATAAGTTAATGACTACAGCAAATGAAACCTAGAAAAATTAATTTTGAGCACTTAATTATATGAAATGAAATAAACAAGAAATGTGATATTTTTTAAACAATCAATGCGACCCAAAGTTTTTTTGGATCGTTTGCAATACTAAAGTGACTCATTCAATGAAACCATTAAAATAAATAAAAATTTTATTTCACTTGCACGAGCACGAGGTGCTTGGCCGTTCAAGAAATTATGTTCTGAGATTGTACATTAAAATAGGCATAGCAGATTTCATTTTAATCTTTTTATTAATTAATTTATGTTTATGATAGAGACTGAATAAGAAAATTAAATAAGTAGTTATCGAAAACATTGTTTATAAATTCATTTGTACATTTATACATAAAAAAAATCAAATTCAAAACCTTGAGACGTAAAAACTCCTTTTAACATATTTTTTTTAAGAATGCAAAATAATAATCCATTAAGAGAAAAGATGTATCGCGGAATTGCTCATGCATTGTTCTGGACGCATATTTTCGGTTAATCAATTGCAAAGATCTTTCTTTCCTGGATATCAAGTATCTTTATTGATTGCACAAACAAGTTTGAAAAACGACTTTGACCTTTTTCTTTACTTCTCTTCCTTGAATTCAAAAACAATAGACATTTTCTCAAGCATCTTATCTCAAATTTAAAAACGAAGGCCATTCACAATGCAGGCCGACTCAATTAGAATTGAAACGCAGATCTTTCGTTAAAAAACAAAAACAAAAAAAAGCAAAAGGAAGTGGTATATGTTTCTAATAGGATTTGCATTCAAAATTTCCCCTTTTGAATACTTTTAGTAAATTCGGTTTATGATTTTGGGTGGTTAAAATATTTTTTTCTCAAGGTGCATATATGTTTGGATTGGTACCAGAAATCTTTTCACTTAAATTCCACCTTCCCGATCAAGTATGGTTCTCGTCTCCACGATAAAAAAAATCAAATCAACCTGATTTATTTTGTCAATAAAGTCAACCTGATTGCCTTGAAATTTGAAATTTTTGAAATGCCCTGATTTTTGCAGTTGGATTTCGAAATGAAATTAGGCCATTTGAAGAATTTTAGATTCTGGAAAATCTTGGATTCGTTTCTAGATCCTATGGAATAAACTCTTTGTATGAATGCCTGGTAGAGTTTTAAATATATCGACAGTTAAATCATAGGTGAAATTACAGAACGGCAAAGGGACTTTGAATACTAGTCTCAAAGGATTCCGTAGCGACGAAACATAGAATGTTTATTCCATTATTTCAAGAGATACGACTTGAGGTGGGGTCATATTATATTCCAGATACCACGTATTCCCTCTGAGCCGGCAAATTATACATCTTCTGGAATTTATTAGGAATTTAAAATTAGTTTAAATGTGATTCTCATTTTCTGATCATGACTCAAGAATTAGGACATTTTCATCTCAAAACGTTTCATATAATATTGCATGAAAATTGCATCAATCTAACAACAGGAAATAATCCAAATGCAGACATTAAATGAAATCCTTTTCTTTTGACGTGCATTTGCCAATTCAGCTCGGAATCCATTATTCATATTAAAGTAGGGAAAAAAGGCAGCAAAGCAACATCACAGTATGAACCAATGCATGGTAAAATATTAGATGACAAGCGCAGTAATGTTCATCACGTGATTGATAACGTGAAGATAAAATAGCCTATTGAATTTACCTTAATTTGAAGAACCTATTAAGGTTATTTACTTATGTTTTTGGGAAAAGTTAATATTATGAAGATTGATTTTTTTAATGAAAAAACAGTCTGAATTCAACAATATTAGGCAATATATAAGAAAGAAACAATTTAAATTAAATTATAGTCTAAATTATTATTATTTCTATATTAATCAGAGTATTTATTTTTTCATCTTTCGAAAATGCGTAATATCGCTCAAACATTGATATAAATAACTTGAATATATATATATATATATATATATATATATAATAGTCCACATTTACTAGAGCATAATACTTTAAGGATTTAATAACGTGGATAACCAAATACCACCATATATGACTTATATTTAGTATTATAGTATGCAATTTATAGTTAATCCAGGAGCTGAAGGCTTTTTTTTTTCGATAGCGCAAATAGTTTTTCTGTTATAAATTATTTTTACTTGTTACTATTTGTTTAACCAGAGAGTCAAACTAAAAGCATTGTCAAAGTTTTGTAAATCCTTAATTTATTACGAATTTGAATAATAAAATGTTGAAATAATAAAGAGACAGAAAAAATATTTTATTAATTAATTACAAGAATTTGAAGTTCTTTAGGGAATTAACTTTATAGAAATTATTCGAAATTATAATTTTGCTTATGCAAGCAAATACTACATTTTTAAATAACTTAATCAACTGTTGAAAGGGACTTGATTCTTTACTTCTTATTAACATTTGTTTGAAAATATCTGTTCCATTTTCCGCATTTTTTTTTTAAGATTCTAAATATTTCCATTTCGTCCGAATGCTTCTGAGTTTGAATTTACCTTGACAGGATTAAATGCAATAAAATAATTTGAATTATAGTAGGAATGTGGGCAAAGTAGGAATATTAGAAAAAATATAATAAAAAATAATAATTCTTATAATACCAAAAAAAAGTAAAATTAATCGAAACAAGTAAAGAGGTAGCAGAAATAAAATTCTAAAAATTTCATTGCTGTTGCAGCTAACAATCAAAATTTTATATAATTTACATATCTAGAAAGCCCGGAGTTTCAAAATGTCAAAACTGACATATAGAAAGCAAAAAAAAAAAAAAAAAAAAAAAAGGAAACAATTCTCAGCTACGCGTTAAATATCCATTTTATTGAGTAAGTTACTGGAAATTTATCTTATTTGGAATAGAATTTACTTCCAAAAAGATAAGTCTGTCTTTCATAAAGGTATGTTTCCTATGATATTTTTACTAATTTAAAAAATTCATTTTTCATTTTTCAAAAGCCAGAAAATTTACATGTAACTAGAAAAAACACAATTAGCTTAGACTAGAATTAAATTTTCATATTTTTAACGTGATAATTTTTTTTAAAAAAAATCTGTATAATATCTATTAATTGCTTGATAAGAAATAATTCATCAGGAAGAAAGGGGGTCGGTAGAGTTAGAAATTAGTACTCATGTTTTGTATTAAAGGTTAATTGGTGTTAATATTTATTTAGTTATTGTCAGTGTTATTTTTTCCCCCTTTCTTTCTTGCTTTCTTTATTTTTTCGTTTTTTTAAAAGTAAAAATGAATGAAGTTGTGTTTTTAACTCTATCGGTGATATTTCCCACCACAGTATTTTCATTTCTTAATTTTCATTTCTTTTCAAACCTGATGGTGGCATCAGCCACGACTTTAGGGTTCCTAAACCCGTGGTGAAGATAAGATGAAAATAAATGGGGATGTTCCCTTATCGCTTATTTCCATCATTTAAAAAAAAATCCACAATTAAAAAATTCAGGTCTGAAAGGGTTAAATTAGAATTTATGTATTGCATAACTGGCTTAGGCAATTTTTTAGAACCCCTAATTTTGGAAAGCAAAAAAAGAAGCAGCAAGATTAGCATTAAAAAATGAACGGAAATAATAATTTAGTATAAGTGATTCTGAAACTAAAATTTTCAATTTAAAGATGGTTTTTTATTAGAAAATATCAGTTTTTGTCCTATATTTTTCTGAAAAACCAACGAAAATCTTAAACGTTTGTACGTTAAGAAAATGGTGGGAAAAAAACTATAGGGAAAAAAATCTGTTCAGTATTTCTTGGGATCTTTAACCTTCAGTATTGAGTGTAAAACTAAAGAATAGTTAAATAAATATTGTCTTACACCGGATCCTACATTACCCTCCTCTCAGAAAAAGCACTGTGTAAGAAGGAAGAAAAAAAAGTAAACAGAAACCGCATCTTGCGGTTAACAATCCAAGCAACGCGCTGTCTGATCCCAGTAGGCGGGGCTTCTGGCTGCTTTGATTGGCAGCGTCGTCATGGCAACGCCCCAGTCAGCCATCGCTACCGTCAGCCAATAAACGGCCAGAAAATCTCTTCCTATAACAAAACTGAAGCGCTGATGGTAAACGATAACATCAATTTGAATCAGCTGCTTGTAGACTTCAACCACAGCGACTTTCACAGAAGCTCTCCCCGCGCCGGAGGAAGGAAAGATCTTACGCTGCCTTTTCGCGACAACATTTTTAACGGCAATTGCAGTAAGACGACGGTTGTCTGGTCAAGCAACTTCACTCAGCTTCGGCGGGACTGGTTTTTTTAGAGGAGAGAGACGGCACTTTTCGCAAAGAATGTGTAGAAGTTGGTGAATGATTAATTGCCACAAAGTTTCTTTTCGGCTTCACGCAGTAGCTGATGCGGCTAAATGAAACTCATTAGTAGTTGATGAAATAATTAATAATTACTTTCTTCTGTGTATTACGGCGTTCACCTATTGAACTAGGCTCGAGTTCGAATTATTTATTTTAATTGGCACTGGAAGATGAAACATAAAACTTTTATTCTCAGTCAGGAGACTGAACTTTGAACTGTGGGCTAACCAAATATAGACTATTAAAAGAAGAAGGAAAGAAATCAAAGCTTCTGCATGGCGTAATCATAGTTATTTATAAGATTGTCATGGTAAATTATCTTCAAAATCATGGCCTCTTTATTGGCTAATTGAAATCGATTATTTATAAAATCAGTTTTCAGTATGCAGTACAGGAGAGGAATCAGACATGGACGATATCCACATCATCAAAAATAAGGAATTTTGATCAGCCATCGATTCCAAACTGGCTTCCCGCTTCTTATTACATCCAGTCTGCTCATTGCAGGATAGGGACTGGGACAGGGTCAACTACTGCCACCACCACCCTTCATCTCTCGCTCCTGGTACAGGACTCCCGACCGGCGCTGGTCATCTAGTGGACACTTGTGGTGACAACAAAGCATCCGACCTGATGATTGTCAGTCATATGGCCGAGTCTGCGGCCCTTGCAGCGGCCCAGCTACCCAGCATGGCTTCGGGGATGATCCCAACGCCAACCCCCTGCAGTACATCGGTGAATCCTGCAAGTCCAAGCACGATGCTGCCTTCTTTTGGATTCACTCAAGAGCAAGTGGCATGCGTCTGCGAAGTCCTGCAGCAATCCGGCAACATTGAGAGACTGGGTCGGTTTCTCTGGTCCCTTCCGGCATGCGAACACCTCCAAAAGAACGAAAGTGTTCTGAAGGCAAAATCTCTTGTGGCCTTCCACAGAGGGAACTTTAAAGAACTGTACAGGATTCTGGAAAGTCACAACTTCTCGCCAGCCTCTCATCCCAAACTCCAGGCGCTGTGGCTGAAAGCTCACTATATAGAGGCCGAGAGACTAAGGGGTAGGCCGCTGGGTGCCGTGGGCAAATACAGGATCAGGAGAAAATTCCCGCTCCCCAGGACTATATGGGATGGGGAGGAGACCAGCTACTGCTTCAAAGAAAAATCCAGGAACATCCTGAGAGAGTGGTACGCTCACAATCCGTATCCATCGCCTCGGGAGAAAAGGGAACTTGCCGAGGGCACCGGGCTGACCACAACACAAGTTAGCAACTGGTTCAAAAACAGACGGCAGAGAGACAGAGCAGCTGAAGCCAAAGAAAGGTAAGACAGTTTTATCAATTAATTTTCGACATGTAATTGCCATGTATGATAAATTAGGATTCACAGTATGTAGGAATATTAGCACTTGATGAAAGCTTACAAATCACGATTTATTTAAGTCATGTCATTAGAGATTAAAAATGTTTTTTCCTTCTTTCTTTCTTTCTTTCTTTTACGATTAAAGATAAGGTAAATTGTTTATGATTTTAAATTCAAGTCGCGATTTTTATTTCCCCATGTCTTGTACAATGTTTCTTTAATGGATTTTGTAACAGAACTATGATGTAATTTTTAAACTGAAGGGAAAATATGCATTTGAAGCAGACGAGATTAGCTTTAGAGAGTCTTGAATGTATACATCAATGATATGTTGAAAATTACTTTTTAAGAATCAGTAGTTTGAAATCATGGGAGTAAAGAATTTTAATAATAACATTCCAATTTAGTTTAAATTAATTTTATTTATTTTTATGTGTGTGCTTAATTTGACGTATAAGAAGTTATGAAATTGTTTTATCTACTATTTTGCTTTCAAACTAAATCATCAGTAGGAACTTAATAAAAATTTATAATATAAATAATAAGCCTAAAAGCAAATAAAACTTTATATTTAATTTACATTTATTTTCTATCGTTCAGAAAATAAATTTTAATGCAGAAAACAATTGATTCGGAAAGTATATACTTTTTTCATCTTTCTTTTTTAATGATAGTATTTGGTGTCAATCTATTTTTAAAGGAATATTTATATTCAAATTAATATGCATTTTAAAAATCTGTTAATTCATACAAAATTGGAAACAAGTTTTGAATTCTCCTTCTAAAGTTAAAATTATGGAATATGCTACTCAAAATTAATGCAATTAATTAAAACTATACATGATGATTTTGTTTTTAAAATTTGATAGACTTATATCCTACTAGATGAGAAAATGACATTTATGAATTTGTTTTACATATGTTTTTTTGTTTTACTAATGTGGATTATTACCATACAAATTAAATATTTTAAAATCTTCAATTATATAATTATATAGAAATCATATTAATTTTTTTTGGTTGTTATTTATGGATATTACATCATTAACTTGTGTATATAAGCTGTTAAAATTATTACAGAGCTACGAAATAATCTGAAAATCTGAAAACTAAATCTAATATGGAAAAATAAAACTACATCTAATTTTCTGAAATGTGGGTTATTTCCAGAAATTATAAGTAGAAAATAATAATAAACAATGGAATTTCGGAAAACATCGAACTATTTTAGTTATCAGAGATAAACAGAAATATACTGTATGAAGTTACTTTCATTATTTTATGAATAGTGAAGCTTTCTCTATTACCATTATGCTAATTAATTTCCATTTTATAAAGTTTTATTTCCATTAACTCCATTCAAACTGAAATGTAGTTACAATTTTTAATGTATGTAATAATTTCTATCTATTTAATCAACAATTTTATGAAAGATATCAAAATTATGCATATATATGTAGATGCTGAAAAGCATCAAACTTTTTAAACATAAAACATTTTTGTTTTCGCCTTTCCTTAAAAAATGTGCAATAATTATAAAGTAATGGAGCATCTTTGAAGTTTCTGTTTGGTACATAATGTTTGAAATTTTTTAAAAATAGCGTAGTGTTGTAATACTTCACTACTTCGAGTAATTGAAAGTTGGTCGCTAATGCTTTCTAAATTAAAAATTACACTTACAGAATAATGAAAAAAAATGTTTAGTAAAAAAAATAACTATGAAATAAAAGAAAATCAATTATGGACCATCAAATTTCCAAACGCCCCAATAATATTTGAAAAGTTGATATAAACAAGGCAGAGATATTTTTTTAAGAATTTTCAAATTTAAAATTTTTACATTTATATATAAAAAAAATTTCAAATTTGTGTAAACATACATCTTGGATAGTTTCATGAATGAGATAGTGAAAATTGCATATATTTGGAATCTCCTACCTAAAACCAACATGTACTTTAAATTTGTTTTATCTAAAAATAAACTAACAAAAAAACATGGTCAATTATTGTTATTTTATTATAACAAATACTTTATAAAAAACGACACATTATTTTTCTTCAGTTTTATGTTCATTTTACAACGAAGAAACTCTATAATATATATATATATATATATATATAAATACCGAAAGAGAGTTCAATTTATAAATTATTGTTTGTGCTTTGTACAAATAACATCTCCTTAAACTCTCTTGTATTTCACATGTTTCCAACTATTCAATAATTTTAATGAATATTTCATTCAATTTATATTATATTACTACACGCTAATTAAAGAGCTAATACTCGTAAAGATAATAAAACTTCATTGATTTTTCCGGAAAGTTTGATAACTATTATTGTTTATTTTATGCTTTATATAGTTTCCCCTCATTAATTAAATCACGTAGGAAGGCCAATGAAAAATAAATAAGATTGTTTTATACTTCTGTACCTAAGATCAATGCGAAAACTTCGTTATTAGAGAAGATATCCCATATTTAATGTTATATTTAACAGAGGATTTTTAACTGCTCAGGCATTCACATTCATATATACCATATACGCGAGAATTTTCATTCATACAAATAATATATACTGTAATTCTCATTTCAAATAAATAAATATATGGGAAATATTTTAGCATTTTTGAGTTTTCTAATAGAATTTTCTTTGTCGGCCATTTTTTTATCTTTAAAAATTATTATGTAAGGAATAAAAGTGTTTTTATAAATTCCTTTGAATGTAATATATTTGAATCTTTAGTGCAATAATACAACAACAACAAAAACACACACGCTCAAGTGTTAAAATTTTGTTTCTTCGTATAAATAGTATTTTTATTTGAAGCGATTATTTTTTTCTCTCTCTTTTCGTGAAATTTACTTATTAAAGTGATTATAATAAGACTATAACTTAGAATAAATATGTGTGAATTACATTAAATATATCCTAAAATTTCTTTATTTACTTGATAAGGGCAGTATATTTATGTGGTCTTATGTTTTATCACTAATTTTAGAAAATTAAGGAAAAATTAAATTATACTATAATATAATACATTTTAGACTCAAATCACTGTTTCACAAAATATTTTAAATACGTGTCAGGAAAAAAAAATATAAATTAAAGAAGTTATGATGTATAAAACTACCTTAAATCTTGTTATTTAAAATATTGAGTAATTTTATAAAACTGGAATATATTAGAGATTAGTTGTCAATGTTTCTAACAATTTTTATTTAATAAATGAATCTATGAGATATATAAACTAAAAAGTGCGACAGTTTAAAATAGTTATTTAAAACGTCTTCAAACAATTATTTTGCAAATGAAATATAAATATGTATATATAAATTTCATGATTTTAAGAAAAGGAAGTTTAATATTATGAAACGCTGCTCATGTTTATTATTATTATTATTTTATACACTGAAACGCTTGAAACGATTAAATCATGTTATGGTATGTGGTTTAGTCTAACACCAATAAAAAAGCGTTGCATTGTTAAATGAATTTAATGCTTTTATTTTGCAATGCCATAAATAATCTAAGTATAATACAATCACTAACATTCCCTCATATTTATTTTTATTATTCAGTATCGGACATATATTTATCTTTTGTCATGATTTTTACTTAAAACAAAGTTGCATCATGAACGATATGAAATCAATAAATCATTTTTATTTTTAAGAATTTTGAATTAATATTAAAAATTTAAAGTCAAAGATTCAAAGATCTTTTTAAGAGAAAGGGATTATCTTTTTAAAATTATAAATGAACTAACTAAATAGACACCCATAAAAAGAAAATCGGCAGAATTAAATGTAAGCACATTATATTTTAGGTAACTAAGAACTATTTATTTGATATTATGTATATTAATGATCTTTAATAATATTACATTAATTAAAAAATAATCAGAATTTTTTTTAAACGTATTTTTTTAAAATTTGCGATATAAACGCTGAAACGTGCTAATTGCTAAATGAGTTAGCCACAAGTTCAAATAATAATAATAATAATAAGTAAGAATCTATTGAATCCGACGCAGGAAGATAGCTAAGTAGTATACGTACCAAAAGATAATTAAATGCTAAACAACGTGTCAGATTACTATAAAAATTGTTTAACCTTAGCATGTAAGGAACTTTTAAAAAAATAATTAAAAATAAACTAATAAATATATTTAAAATATTATTTTACACTATTTTGTCATTTAAAGCTCATTAATAAAGCTTCTATTTTTATTTGTGAGTAACAAATTATTTTTCCTGGCAGACAAATTCTAATAAGCGCAAATTTGACTGTTTGACAGGAAGAAAAAAGCAAAGCGAAAGTTAATTTAAGAGTTTTGAAACTGTAGGTCAGGACCCCAAACTAGATCTTAAAACTTTTAAAGCTTGTGCTTCAGTCGGAATAGTAGCAAAAAAGCTGAACTACTAAAAATTTTAAAGTACTATTTCTATATTGTTTGATTCATTTCTTTAAAATTTTCAATATATATATATGTATTTAATTCATTTATTTTTATCATCTTTTCATTTGTATTTTTCTTTTTTCCTTTAAATAAATATACTTTGATTTATTTAGTAAAATTTTTTGGTGTTTGATGTATGAATAAGGATTAATAGAGTTTCAAATACATTATTGTGATTTAGCCATAAACTGATTTTTTTATACGGCGAAAAATTCTAACAGGACGTCTTATTAAATTATTTTTATTCTCTTTGTAATTTATTTAAACAACATAATAATAGCTCACATAAAAAATCTTTTTAAAGAGCTTTGATTTGGCAGATAAAAAGTCAAGGTTTGCCTCTTAAATTCCAACATCTACTTGTGAGAGTAATGTTGCGATTAATCGTATGTATTAAAAAGTTCCTTGTCTACTTTGTTTTGATTTACAAAATGCTCTTCTTCATACTTAGTTTGAACAGATAAGCTTTAAATTTTATAAAATTAGTTAGAGAATTATTTAAGTAGTAAATTGAAGTGAATAAGGCGAAATTAAAATAAAATTTTTCAGAAAGTAAGAGCGACCTGAGGAATTTCAAAGAAATAAATTTTAAAAGTAAGAAAAAAAAAGAGGGAAAAAGAATTTGTATTGATTTTTAAAATTTTTAATAATACATAGGCTTGCTATTTAAGCATTAAACTTTGTACATCAGTTTCATCGTTTTTATTTTCTGGGTTGTTTTTAGTTAAAACGGAAGCCGCCGTCCCACATTACTTGAATCGTTTTTATTTAAATTTCTGAACAACATAAACCTTGAGTGCTTATAAATTCCAGAGTTTTCTGATAGTTCAAACTTATTTAAAATGGTTTACTATGCATTAGAATTTAACGTTAATAAATATTACTGCTAATAATTTAGCGCATATGGTTTTCATGTACAGACATTTAACTTCATATGAAATAACTTCTTTTGTGAATTTCTCCTTATATTTTTTTCATTGTGTTTATGAATTTATTTAAATAAACCAACGATTCAAGTTTCTCTTGCTTAAAAAAATGTATTTATTCTTGAAAGGGGTTGTCTTTTATTTTCATAATGTTTTAAATTTTGAAAATATACTATTATTCTAAATCTTACTAATTTTTATATACAATTCAATTAAATTTAGTCATGCATTTTCTTTCAAAGCAAGAAATTTAGAAACAGCAAATAAGAGATTAAAAATATTATTTTGAGAAAAAAAAATCTTAAGTAATTATGCTTAATCGTTAAGTCAATTTCCTTCCCCCCTGAGAAAGTAATAATCCTTAAAATTTAAATTGAAATATATTTTAGCATTTTAATTAAAAGAAAGAGGCAGTTTTTTATTATTTTTTAGGTTTTTGTTTTTATTAAGGGGTTTAAAATCGTAAAAAGTTTTATAGAATTTGATAGTTTCTTTATCAATGAAATTTTCAACTTATTAGTTTTCAAGTTTCTAAATTTTTAAATCACAATTCATAAACGCTATAATAGGAACAACCTATTCTTTGGCTGTATGTTGATTCTATGAACTAAAGCCTTTATTTTTTCATAGAAAAATTATTTTTAACTTTTTTTTTCTTAAAAAAAGGGAGGGAAAGCATTTGTATTTTCTTTTTTAATATTTTTTTGCAAACAGTATATTTTTGCTATTTGATCACCAAAATGTTAAACAGAAACAAAATGTTAACATTAATATTATGAAGCTATAAAACATTTTTAATTATACCTTATTACTATTGATCAACATGGAGGACAGATTTTTTTCTTTCAATGTTTGCGTAGTATTACTTACTTTATTTATGTTTTCTCCTAGCTTATTAGTAAGCTTTTAATAGAAAAAGAATAATTATTATAATATTAATTCTTGTAGGTAAGAAATTATATGTTAAAAAGAATTTAAAAAATTTCTTTTACATTGTCTGTTAAAATATCGCTTATTAATAAATTTCAGAGATTTAATTTAAAGAATTATTTATATACTTTAAACAATATTTTAAGCTAAGAAATTTTAACTTGTGCATTAAGTTCCAGATAAGGTTCGCTAAGAATTTAATATTAGTGAACATTTAATAATTAGAAATATTATTAAAATTTCTGTTACTACCAAGCATTTTTTTATTTAAAGCAATATATTAAATTCTGTATACAAATACTTTTCTATGTGCATCTACACAATTCTATAACTTATTCTATTTATTATAGCTCTTTATGAATGTGAACACATATTGCTTAGTTTCTCAACAAAAATATTTATAATGAAGTTCAAATTAATTTTTTTCTCATCCAGAAATGTTATTTTCTCTTATGTGAGTTATTTTCTTTCAGCATAATGTTCTTTCTCCGCCATAGAATATTTGTAATAACTCTTCTAAAAATACGAAAACATGAAAAAAATGCATTATCTGAATTCGAATCGTTAAAATAAAAAAAATGTGTGCCAGAGCACCAAATTTAGTTAAATACTTGGCAATAAAATAAAATACAACATTTTGCCGTTTAGATAAAAGGGTTTTAAATAAAAAGGACTGAAAACGATTGTTTTAAATTACTGGTCTAGTAGCAACATCATTAATCAAACTAAAGTAAACAAATTGTATTTTGAGTATTTAGAAAGTTCGGTCCTAAACATTGCGGCATTCAAATATTTCTCACGATTGATTACGATCTAATAATATTTATAATAAAATGCATTAGAATAATAACAAAATATTTAAAAAAAATATTTGAAGCTAAGAAGTTTTAACGTAAGCATGAAGTAAGGATAAGAGAATTTAATATTAGCGAACACTTCATGACCAGAAATACTATTGAAATTTGTATAACTACCAAGCATTTTTTAAAATTTAAAGCAATATATTAAATTCTGTTTACAAATTCTGTATATGATTGAAAAACTGGCTCCTAATATGAAGGAGCTACAATTGTTGTCTTAAATCAAATTGTAGATTACGATACAAACGAAACATTGAACCAACTCAGGGCCTGAACAAGGCTGAAGCATATGGGGTAGTTTGCCCCGGGCCCCCACTTATGTGCTAAATTGAACAAAAATTTTATTTTACGTTTTTTTTTTCTTTAATGAATGCTCTTCATTATTAAAGTATTGAAGCAGAAGGGACCTCAAAGAAGTTTTTGCCCCGGACTCCAATTAGGCTTAGTCAGTTCTTAAACCAACCACTACGAAAATGATTAAAAAACAGTAAGCCATATTAAAAGCTTTCTTTTTTTAAACTTTCTTTTCCGATCAACAACTCTTAATTGCAATCTGAGTAATAAAATACTATTATTCGTTAAAAGAGTAAAATTAACATGAAATGCATTATGATATATGGAATGATTTGTGGAAATCAAGTCACCAACACTGAAAAGTCGAACTGCTCCTTGCAATCTGAGCGATAAAATACTGTCATTCGTTAAATGCGTATAACTGTACGAAAAAGATTACACGTGGAAATCTGGGCACCGAACACTGAAACTCGAGAACTGCTGTCTTAAATCAAATTGCTTGTCATATTGCGAATAAAACTTAAAACCAATGACAGCGAAATTGATAACGAGACATAAATCATACTCGAAATCTTTTCCAGTTCCTTTGACAATCAACAACTCTTTTAAGTGCAATCTGAGAATCATAGCGATGTTCCAGAAAACATTTTTACGGGTAGTAAATGAAGACAGCGTTTTACGACAGTTGGACCCTTAACTCCAGAGCATCGCCCTCGGTTGGCGGCTCGGCACACACAGCACTATTCTTGAACCCCCCAGATAACATACTTACTCTACCGTTTGAAATTTATTAAGGCAGAAGAATATTACTTTAAATAAAGGTAATCGCTTCACAGAACATTACCTCCGGCAGATAAGGACCCCCAGCTCCGACAATCTGGGAGCTCTTTTCGACTGAGTAATTATTCTTATTTGCAGGGGAAAAAATTGCTGGGAGGGGGGTGAGAGATACCTTTCCGAAAATAGGTTGTTGGAAATTAGCCGTCGGTTCGAATAGGTCCTTAAGTAATGCCTCACGAGAACTAGGTGCGATTCTGGCAGAGAAGATACGGAACGGGATATAAGTAGGTGTTTAGGAGGACGAGAAGAGAGAAAAAAAGAAGATGAAGTAAATATTGCTGAGAATTAATTACAAACTTTTGTTGTGGGGAAAAAATGGGAGATGAGGTTATGGAGATACGAGGGGAAAGTTGGACTTGGTAATGTGTTTTATTTTAACGCTACCAGGGACCTTTAAAATAACTTTTTGCAATTTTTACCTTAGCAATTTGAAATTTTATAGGCATTAAGAGTAACGCTTTAGTAGATGACACACAAAATTGTTAAGCATTATGTTAATTTATTTATGAGTTGGGGGGGGGGTTAATTTAATACAATATTAGCGATAAATAACGTTAATGAAAGATGTTCTGTTCGTTCCAAATTTGTTCGAAAGCATTCCAGTTTTTATTATTACTTACTCCAACCCTTTTGAAACAAAAATTGGGATTAAACTTGAATTTTAAGTATAAAATTTAAAAATTAACCAATATAATATTTTAAAACAACAGATTTTTTTAAAAAAAAGTTTAAGTAATTTTGAGTTAGTACATTGAGTTATTTTTTATTAACGCTATTTATCGCTAATATCATATTGTATTAACCTCCCTAACTCATAAATAAATTAACATAATTATTTACAATTTTGTGTGTCATCTACTGTAATGTTACCCTTAGTGCCTGTAAAATTTCAAATTGCTAAGGTGAAAATTACAAAAAATCATTTAAAAGGTCCCTGGTCGCCTTAAACTCTACAGCTAACATTTATATATAAAAAAACCTATTCAATTTATAGCAAAATATGATCTTAAGTTACTTTCCCATTTTTAGAGCATTGGTCGCTTTAAATCAGTTTGTTAAGGATGTGGAAAAATATTAAACAATTTGTTTTTAAATATTTTTGAGAAAATGACAAGAAAAAGGAAACGTTTAAAATCATTTGGAAAAATTTTAAAGGGCTGAACATTTTCTGTGATGAACCGAAAGCAATAATTTTGCTTAATAAATATTTCATCAGTATATTGGTTGATGAACTGCTGCATTTCAAATATGAAAAAAAGAGAATGAAAAGCCTATAGTTGAGTTGCAAAGAAATTATCAGTTAACTAAATTTGAGAAGAGAAAATCGAGTCTTGACACAAAAATGTATAAACACAAAATTGAACTGGTATATTGTCCTTTTTATTTATTCATTTTTGCATCTTATTCAACGAAATATTAGAGCAAAAAAGTAAATTTCTACTTTTTTAAAATCAAACATTTTTCCAAATCTTGTTGATTCCTGAATATATATTTTTTTCTTTTTGCTGTACATTTCTTTATTTTTTCCTTAGAATAAAAACTGCGTCGTTAATTTTTCCTATAAATTTTTATAACTTAAAGTACATGAATATAATATCTGATACCAAAATTATATTTTTTACATAACGAAAATATTTTTTCTGTTATCGTTAGCACACATTGCCTCATAGTACCCACTCTCTGTACAATACTGAAAAGTCGTATTTTTAAGTATAATCACATTACAAGTTAATTGCCGTTTGTCTAGATCGTATCTGATTTAATTTTTGATAATTTTAGATAAAACGTGATAGTATCTTTATACATTGCTTTCATGATTAAAAACGGGCTAATTTTTTCATGAGTAAACTTGACCAAAAAAAAATTATAAAAATATGTAAGGAATTACTTACATTGCCATAAATATGTGACCTGTATCAATATTTATTAATCGTATCTAATACAAAATATTCGTTTATAATCGTAAGCGAAAATGTTAATAAGATTTATTCAAACAAAGAAATTTTAAATTGTTAGTTAGAGAATAAGCGAATTTCAATACTTGTTGTTTATATAACTCGATAGAGGATTATTATTTAATAGTTAGCGAATGGAAGAGGTTTAGTCTGCTGAATATTAAAGATATAGTATTACAATATTTGTTTTTAAAAAGTTTCCTGTGACTGAATATGGATGATAACTTATGATTTAAGGTTCGAATAAGGTCATTTAGAGATGAATATCTATTTTAAAGAACAAAATTTATACTTTACTTTTTTAAAGAATATTTTACTTCAAAATCGTAATTGAAAGAGTATCTTAAATTTTATTTTAAATTTATTATTATTTATAATTTTTATTTATTTGTTATTTGATTCCCAAGGATAACATTATCCTTTAAAGTAAAAGATAATTTTTGTAGCAGGTAAAAATGGATTTTTTTCTTATTCTTTATTGTGTTTTACTTTTAACTATCAGCTATTTAAAAATAAAAGATCAAGATGTGACTTAAAACTTATTTAGTTTTAGATTTAACAAAAAATTTTCGTTAATAAAATCTCAATTAAATTATTTATGCTAAGTAATCATAAATTTCAAATTGCTGACCATCATAATCATTTAGAATTTTTTAATAATAAATATTGTATTACGAATTAATGATATTTATTCTATTATATTCTTAAGTAATGGTATTTATTCTAGTAAAAGTATAATATCATCTAAAAAAGATATAATTTTTTTTCGGAGTAACATGTCGACAAGACCGATAATGGTTCATTTTTTGATTGAAATTTCAAAACAGGACAATAAGCATATCAGATAAGAAAAATAATAAATGTAACATATCGACAGAATAATTCATTAAAGAGTTATTAATATACGCATTCCATATTTTCTAAACAGCAGTATGTGTTTGTTTTCTCCTTTCTTATAATTCTTTTCTGTTCCTCTTTCTCCTTCTTAATTATTTCTTCCCTTATTTTTTCTTTGATTCATGAGAGTCAAGAATTTTAAACATTTTAAATATTTCAAAAAGGGAATAATAGTGAACCGTTAAGTAACAACAAGAAGAAATTTAATTTTAAAAATTTATTTGCCAAATTATAATGAAACCCTTTTAAATCAAGTTGCCTTTCTAAAATACATAGTTTCATTGGATTGGGAGGGGAGGGGGAAGTCAATTCCACAATTTTTATGACCTCCAATATTTTTCAAGGTGATCCCGGTTAGGGCTTAGACTCAGAATTAAAAAAAAATTGTAAGCAATTGATGAGCAATTAAACTCATAAAAAACAAGGTATATATTTGATTCTCTTTTCTCCTCAAGCCTTCTTTTAAAAAAATTTTTTTAAAAATTCTCCTGTCAATTTATTGCTGATTTTTTTTCCCATGAAAGATAAATATCAAAACCAAACAAGTAAAAAAAAATTTTTTTTAAGGAAAAAAAATCAAAGCCTATTTTATTGTTTCTTCTCGTCAGGCAACTTAATTGTTTCTCCTCTGATTTCGGGACTCCTTCGATTACCTCCCAACCGAAAGAAAACACAATTTCGGTAGCCACACAAAATTGTTACTATTGATTGACCTATTACCTTCTCCAGTGGTCGAAGCTGGCATTAGTGTCAGCGAAACGGAAGCTGGGAATTAAGCCTCCGCCGAATCATTATGGTCAGGTAAAACTCAAACAATGGTTTTTCGGGCAGCCTTGCTCTCCCCCTGATTGTTTTCTCAGACCTGTCATCGCAGATTGTTGTTAACTTTTTCACTTCGCGCATTATTAAAGCATTCAGGAAACGGTTGGTGGGCGGTCTCACGACGTCACTCAGGCTGTCTCGCCAATAAAATTGAAGAGCCATTCGCCACGCTGTTATTATTTTGATGCGGTTGGAGCGTGGAGAATTATATCCGTTTATTAATATAAATCTAAAGGTTTATAATAATCACAGTACCGATAAGTATGGTTTGTCTAGCCTTAATAAAATAGAAAGGAAATAATAATATTAATAATTAGAAACAAACAAAACCGATAAAAGATAAATGGCTTTAAAAAAAGGAAGTTCTTTTGTAAAATCTGTTTCCAGTTGGAATTGAATCTCTACCTTGTGAATTCTTTCAAAATATATGTGTATTTTGGCATGCAAAAATGAATTATTTCTAGTTTAATTTAATTATATTAAAACCTTTTTTTAAAGTAACACAAGAGCTATTTTGGACTGAGTTGGTAATTTTGAATCATGTTCAGTAGACGAGGACGCACTTAAGCCGACGCCCTTTTTTAGCATTACACCATTAAGCAACGCTTCTACGATCTGTCGGCCTGTAGAGGAAGCACACTTTCCCCTATTTTCCCTCTCTTGCAGTTTTCTTTAGTGCATTGATGTTTGCTTAGTTAACTGACAACAACGATAATTTGTTGGTAAATTGGACATGTTTTAAAATTGTAAAAAATATATATCTTTTTAATAATAGCAATATGCCGGTAAACTGAACAGGCATCAAAGAACCCCTGGAAACCGCCAGAGTAGGTCAAAGGGGGGGGGGCTTGTCCCATCTGAAGGACCACAGGTTGTTGGAACATATCTTTAGGAGAACAAGAAGCTACGATAGATTCAACGTCCACCACACCCACCAACATTTTGGGTTTTCGTTGAGGTAGGTCTTGAGACCAAAATCCGTTGGTTCCAAAGACGAGATTTTGCTACGAGTCCCTTACGGCCTACATGACACAATTTCAACAATTTATTAAAAAAAGCATTCAGAATTGTTTAGAAGAGAACTGAAACCAAGAAGTTTCATGAACTGTTTTAAATTAATAAGCAAAGATTAGAAGATTTTATTTATTTATTATTGCCGTACTGTAATTATTTCAAATTAAATCTATGCTAATAATAAAGATGAATGTCTGTTTTGGTGCTCTGCATTCCGGAATGTTTTAACCTTCAGCTGTCAAAGTTGTTAAACGATGATTTTTATAAGAAAAATGTGCACTTCGGTGGAACTTCTTAATTAATAAAAAATTAAATTAAGTCTTGGCTTTTTTCCTCTAACTTAAGAAACTTCCAAAATATTATTTCACAAAAAATATTACAGTTTTTTTAAAATTAAAAAATATATATATACCATTTTAATAATGGCAGTTTAATAGTCATGCGAATTTTTGCTAAATTTCGACAATTTTTTGAAAATATTTTCTTCTTTCATTTCTACATTATTGCCCTGAAATTCAAATGGTTTTCATTGTTTCATCAAACACTTAATCACGTGATTTTCTTCCTTCAATGAAAGCCAAAGAAGAAAAATTCTCTTAAATACTTGCATGATTTACAAGACCAATAAATAATATTAAAAAGAAAGTGATATCCACGATCGCAAATTTTAAGTTATCATGTGAGAACATTACTATTTTTAAGTCAATATTTATTTTTATTAATTTAAACCATTAACCACAATCACTAGACTTCTCTACCCCCCCCCTATGTCTGTATAAATTTTTTTTATTTTTTTTTTAAACTTTAATTTTTAATTTTTTTAGCTGGCGAACAAAGTTTTGGAGTTCGAAAAATATTGATGCATGCCTGATTTGATAGTCTCATGATTGTTTGAAACTGGTTTAAATTGATTAATGACTTAAATTAATTATGACAACTCGTCAGAATTCAGAGAAAGAATAATTTGGAAATAACTGTAGTTGGCGATAAATCGTCAAAATTGACAAGCTTCTGCATTATTTTTAATAACCCTAAAAGTGGTAAATTAATACCTCAAAAGCGATAAATCGTCAATTTGTTACCTATGCATTATGAGGATTCAGAAACATCAAACCAAAACATCATGTTATCACATGAAAAAAAATGAAATTACAATACTTCGAAATTAGATGATAGATGAACCTGTTATTTATGTTTTTAATAGCACTATGATTCATGTGATTAATCTCCATTAAAAAGGTTCACATAAACAGTAAAGAGAACATCTGTCAGAGCATTAAAATAAAATAATTTAATAGATAATTTGACTGAATAATAGCCATAGATTCATTAAAAAAAAGCGATTTAAATGAAATCAAATATAACTAATTATCACTTCGAACCAGCTGATCCCCTGATAGTCAATAAGATAACAATAAGGATTTGAGAAAAATTAATTTCTCGTATTGTTTTTTAGTTGCATAACCAAATATATATATATATATATATATATATATATATATATATATATATA
>JAOUZG010020001.1:1808753-1829109 GCA_026289955.1 Argiope argentata
ATATATATATATATATATATATATATATATATATATATATATATAATGGATTTATATATTTAGTCCTGGCGCAGGAGTAGTGCCCCTTTCCTGTAATTTGGATGCTCTGGGTTTGAGTCCCAGTTCGTTCATGATTGTTCTTTATCTGTTCTATCTGTGAGATATCTGAATATCCCCCCCTGTAACAAGGGGTTGTGGAAACGAATATGATGCTTAAGAACTAAGAAGCACTCTAAGATTTAGTTGGCGCTATTTAAAACAAGGGACGCACCCTCGGCTTAAAATCACTGTCTGCATCAACAAATTTATTTCTGGAAAATGTCATTAGAAACAACATATATTTAGTTCTAGAAATTATCCGTAAAAAGTTGATAAATATTTATCATCGGTCCCTAATTCAATCTGTTCTAAAACATGTAAAAAAATTATGAGGGTAAGAAACATTACAGGCGTACATTATCTATTAATTATTTTAGAATAAATGATATTAGCCTTGTTGAAGCATAACTCTCTCTCTCTCTCTCTCTCTCTCTCTCTCTCTCTCTCTCTCTCTCTCTCTCTCTCTATCTCTCTATCTATCTATCTATCTATCTATCTATCTATCTATCTATCTATCTATCTATATATATATATAAATATATATATATATATATATATAGAGAGAGAGAGAGAGAGAGAGATTCTAATCTGAGATTCGTATTCTATCTAGCCTTTTTATATATAATCTTTTTGTTTTCTATCTGCATTCCGTACTCGTGAAAGTCATACTGCCAAAATTGGCAAACAAAATTATCATTTTCCTGATATTCATTCCTCAAATTAAGATTAAAGAAAAATAAAAGGTAGTTCTTAAATAAAAGCCCAACAGCTGGTAATTGAACGGCAAATAATAATAACGAGAAAAAATCAAACAACGGATATCACCTTAAATGCTGTTTTCTCAGCAATCAAACAGAAAGCACGCCGTTGGGGGAAAAAAAACCAATTAAGCAATGTCTCGGCCTCCTTAGATTTTGACTGCTGCACAAAGGAATCACGAGATCTCGTGCAGATCAAACATTTATGGAGCCTGATTCGAAATTTGCGAACGATGATAGCCGGCGAAAACGCTTTCCCATTACTCTCAGGTAAAGACCTTTCTCAAGGAGGTGTAGCGAAGTCTTTAGTTTTAAAGAGCAGCGAACGAGTGATGTTTCGTTTATTTGCACCTCCTCGCCTACCTCCTCATCGTGTCTGTCCGTCCTCGCCTTTTAGCAAGCTTGCGTGACGGGAGATAAAACCAAATAGACTGGAATTATCCATAATATCGGAGGTTGCATTTTATTTCTTTCGTGCTTTTTTTTTAATCTGCAGGGACGAATCACAAATTAGAAGAGAGAAAGTTTTAGGTGAAGAAAACCTAGCATACATAAAAAACTAAAAACGAAATATTATCGCTCTTGAAGAATTTATGAGCTACATGGGGTTTTTTACATTTAAAATTCTTCATCGCTTTATATTTTATAAGCTCCTCTATTACGGATATCCGATTATTCACCAAATTTTCCTTTTTACTCGATTTCTTGACCAATTTTTGTAAGCTTTCCATCAGCGGCGTATATATCGATGGGTCAAATGTTTGGAGATCAAATATTGGAGGAGAGATACATGAAATATATATATATATATATATATATATATATTTATATATATATATATATCTATACAGGTATATGCCAATGAATATAACCCTATATATATATATATATATATATATATATAATATATTGGTTTTTGGAGTCATCGAGCAATGTTAGAATTGGGTATAGTAGAATTGTAAAGTAGACGATGTCCCTAGAATATCGTTTTTGCCGGGCTTCTGGTATAGAGGTCCGTGATCTGAATGTCCAGGGTTCGAGTCCCGGTTTGGGCATAGTTCTTCTTTTGTGCTCTGTCTGTGAGGTGTGTGAATTTTTTCCCCTGTAAAAAGGGGCTGGGCGAGCGAATGTAACCCATGAACTACTAAGTCGTAAGCTACTGAATAAACAAGAGATGCTCACTCGGTTTAAATCACTGACAGATCTATCAGCGAGCTTATGAAGTGCCATAAGCAAGAACATCATCGTTTATTTCATTGGGTATAAACACATTTATTTCTAACCATTCATTCTATCGAAAATTAAAGTATCCTAAACAATGCAAAAATTACAAAAAAACTGTCACTGTAGTAACACAGTCATTGGGATTTTTTGTGTGCGTGCTCGTGCGTGTATATATATATATATATATATATATATATATATATATATATATATATATATATATATAATATAACGCAACTAATTCTGAGCACAAAAGTAATTTCTAAATTAAGATTCTCTAAAGAGATTGGAATTTTAAATTTAGTTCATTGCATTAATACTATTTTAGTTATGCCTGTATTTAATTATTCTTTTAATTTAAGAATTATATAAATTATCCTACCTACTTACTACTTTACTAAAAATAACTTCTGATTAACTGTTCTTCAATCGAAATTCAGTGTTCTCAAACAGTATAAGAATTGTAAACGATCCTCACTGTAGTACCGTTATTTTATGTTGTTTTTTCTTACTTTAAGTTGCTTATTCTTTAAGTTACATATCTGGCGCTGTTCGCAAATTTTGTACTTTTCTTGCCACCGTCTGAGTGGTTAAGTTATTCCCGAATTTAAACATTATTAAATGACTTTTTCGGAGGAAATGAAATTCTTGTAAAAATAGATAGTTGAGAAATACACAATTACTATTAATTATAATGCACTTAATTTTTTGAAAATTAGTAACGTTTGAAAGAAATATTGTTCAAAAATGGAATTTATTTCATTGAAATGGCAAGATTTTTATAACAGTATTGAATTATTTCTTATAAAATCATTTTCACTGAAGTTACTGCAGAAAAACTGTAAAATTTTTGTTAATCTCTAATTAATTGAATAAGTAATTAATTTTCGTGCAAAAGCTTTTAACATTCTTTATTTTATCTTAAAGAATATTTTGGACAAAAGTCGTTGAAATAGGGCTAGCCAGTTAGGGATATATATATATATATATATATATATATATATATATATATATATATACGTAATTAAGATTATGAATGCTATATTTTCTCATTTCAATCAATTGCATGTTAAAATTTTACTGACATTCATTTCTAGTGTTGATAAAACATATTCCGTAGTTCTAATACATCCTTATAGCCATAGCTGATATTTGATATTTAAAACTAATATGTTGTAACATATATACGTCAATCTCTTCTCCCCCCCCAAAAAAAAATTTGGGTATTTAAAATAGAAATAGTACGTTTGTACAAATAACACTATAAAAATATGATTAAAAATTTATCAAATCAGAAATTTATTACTTTTTTTAATGTTTTCTACTTCCAAATTATATAACCTTTTATTATGAGTAGTGAGTAACTAAGAATTATATAATTATACACTAAAAATATTCCGTTGGACGAATTTTACTTTGGAAAACTATTACATAGTATAGGCAACTTATTTTTTTCTTCTATTTATTCTTATTCCTGATATACTTTTTTCAAAACATTTTATTTAATAATTCTGCAAATAAAATATATCGCATGTACATACAAAAAGGCAATAAAGCTTCCATTCATTTCAGTAATGTTACTGATTTTTTAATGAGGCTATTTATGGATAATAGCAGTTTGAGATATAGTTTAAATTAAACTTAGACGGGCTTTATTTCCTTCACAAATATAAGTTTTTTTAGTTTTATAAAATGAAAGATAAAAGCTATATTAATATTATTATTTTTTCGATTGGAATTCAAACAAACAACAGCACCCCCCCCCCCCCCAAAAAAAAAAAAACTCGAATAGTCTGTGAACACTAATCAGCCTCATAGCTAGATGTGCAATAATATTCTACATCGAACCTCTTCCCTAAAATTCACCATTTTTTCCTTTATTAGCAGATAAATTCTTGGAAATATATATTGGAATATATTATTTTATTTTTCTAATTTTTTTTCATCGCTTTATTGTAATTATAAATAAAATAAATTCCATTTTTATCTTGCTCTCCAAGATTTTTCGTTCGTTTTCTTTATTTTATTAAATAAAAGAGTCAATTCACGTCACATCGATTATCATGAGCAGGCTCACGACAGAAACAACTGCGTACTTCATCTAGCTGCAGATTTTATCTCGCCTACTTGATGCCAAGTCTTTTTCATTATCGAAGATGGGAAAATTATTTACAGCATTAAACTGGGCAGGTACATCATGTTGACAGGTCATTTTAGGGGATCTGGTTCAACAAAATTAAGACATTAGATATTTATGATATTTAAACAAAAACATTTCTGATGTCACATTCACAAAATTGCCTTTCAACTTATTTTATAAACTTTACAACTTATCCAGTAATATAATTCCATTTCTCAATTGATTAATTGATTTGTTTCGCTCTGTTTTCTGAGTAGATAAATCATGTGAAGTTTAGTTTTTGTGTCGTTTAAGTTTTTATGATTCTAGTTGCCTTTCGCGACCATCTTGGTAGCCGACATTGTTGGTTTTTTAGGTTATTAAACGATAGATAGGGAATGTAATTTTTAAAATTTCAGTTTATTTGATACGATTTAAAATGGACTTTAATTAAACTATTCTATAAAAATTATTGCCGGCAGAAATTAAGATTATATATATTATGAGGTTTTAGCTGAAGTTAAAATCCTATTTTGGAGCTATTGATTAAAAAAAGCAATTTTAATCGTAATTTTAACATTAGCAAAAGCTCACGAATGATTATTTGGATGGATGAAGATGAATTGTGAAATATTAATAAAATGTACCTGCAGTGAGCAGTTCCTTTTAATTAATTATTATTATTTATTACTTTTATTTATATATTTATTAATTATTACTTTTAAAAAGCTGTTTTCAAACCAAACCAAACTTAACATTAAAAAGCAGCATAGCATTGTAAATAAAAGTTTAAGAATTTATTAAAAGTCAAGAAAAAAACTATCTAGAAATGAAATCAGCATCAGATAATTTCTCGAGTTTTAAAATAATTCGAAAACTTTTTTGGGGAAATTAATATTTTTGGAAGTCACCTACATCCAGTAGATCAGTACAAGCGAGTATTCTTAGAGATGGTTAGGTATATTTTCACTCTCGATTATTAAATTTTTCGATTAAAGTTCCATCCTTATTTTCCTTTAAATTTTCTGATTGGATGAAATGTTTGGCACGGCGAGTTACATTTATAATATAATAATTTTACTAACTAGTATTAAATTAAAAAAACATAAATAAACAGAATAAACATAAAGCAGTTTGACGAAACTTTTCGTACATCGATATGTTAACATTTCATTTCTAGTAATAAGTGATAATAGCTATTTCTGTGTCTTGTATGATAGCGTTTTATAAACTTAAATTTTGAACTTATAGTTGGGACCATCTGAGCCGTATTCTGGGTATTTGTTTTATATGTAAAGTCTTCTTTTTTACAATCTCCGCAATTTCGAAACATGGGCATCAATGGACAAATTCAAGTAGTTGATGCGTTTCCCCGTAATTATCACCAGTAAGGAAGCGCAGTAACTACTGCTCTTCTTGCAGTATCGGGCTCATAAATAAACACATTAATCTTCTCCAAGTGTTTTAATACAAGGGGAAAAAAACTAAGAAACCATGGATGGGTGCAACTAGCTGATTCCGAGTCATTTTTTTCTTCTTTTCTTTTTCCACTTCAGAACAACACATAGAAGAAGGATCATAGGCGTTAAATCAAGCGTAAAAATTAATTAAGCATCGACCAATCACAGGTGTTATACGAACAGATGGATTTGATTGGGCGAATGTGGTAATCGCGTGCTTGTTTTATTGACGGAGTAACAGGAAAGTGTGGGGTGATGGGACTTGTATCGGGGGTGGTGTGAGGCGGCCATTCAAAAGGCCATACGGGAGGCGGTTATAGACGCACGCAAAATGACATGGGCTTGGATTCGAATGATTTATTGTTTACCACTCCTCAGGAATCAGTATTTTATATGCATATATAGTAGATTTCCTGGGTATTGAATCTCCTTTTAGGTTATATTTCTTTTCGGTAGCCTTCATCCTTCATGAAACTACATTATTTTTTGTGTGTGTTCTATTCTGATGTTAATTTGCTCAGTTGGTTATTTAATATTTCATATTTTTAACTGTTCGAAGGAAAGAATTCTTAACGAATCAGAGCTGTCGTACAAAATAGAATAGTCGGATAGAAGTTCAAAGATGCAGATGATCCAAGAGAATTTTAAAAAATTACAACACTAGTTTGAATTTAATTCTCTTTTTAAAATATTATTTTTCACGTTTTCTTTTCTAATGTTAAATTACGCTGTTGGTTATTCTTCGTAACAAATTAGAGCAGTCTTACAAAAAAGACTAGTCGGAAGGAATTCAGAGATGCAGATGATCCAATAGATTTTTAAAATCTACTACACTGGTTTGATTTTAATTTTCTGTTTGCAAAATTATTTTTCATGTATTCTTTTTTAATGTCAAATTGTGCTGTTGGTTGTCTAATGTTCCATGTATTTAACGGTTCGAATGAAAGAATTTTCCTTAGCGATCGGTGGCGTCTTACCCAATGGACTAGTAGTTCTTAAGTCAGAGGCACAGAAGATCCAAGAGCGTTTAAAATTTTGCTTCATTGATTTGATTCTAATTCTGTGTTTGCAAAGTTTTTCTGAATAGAGAACTCATTTTAATTCTTTGTTTGTGAAGTTGATTTAAATTCTCCGTATTTTATTTCTTATAAAATACGGAGAATTAAATATTCTTAAATTGCGCTGAGATTTTCTAATGTTCCATGAATTTAACTGTTTGAATGAAAGAATTCTCCTTAATAAATCTTTTCTTTTAACTAGAATTGTCAGCTAGTAGAAGCAGATATCCAAAAGAGTTTTAAAATGTACTATGCCTGTTTATTTTAATTCTATGTTTGCAAAATTGTAAGATATTAATTTAAAAAAGATCTCCTTTAGTTAGGAATCTATTTTATTGAGGCTATAAATACTACCATTTCCTTATTACAGTTCTGATTCTTCTAGTTCAGATAACATGTGAATTTAAGATGGCATCGAGTCACGATATTTATATCGCTTTTTATTTAACCAGTCGAACCTTGTCTTACCTAATGATAATTCGGCATTCAATCAAATGAAAATATGTCAATTTTGACGATCAGGGACGTTTTATTTAATGGACTAACAGATCTGAAACCAAGAAATTCGGTTTCTTGAAGATCTAATAAGAAAGTTTGCTATAATGATTTAATTCTCATTCTTTGTAAGATGCTAATAAGAAAATTGTAATCAAAACTCTAAGATGTTTATTAGAGAAAATGTAATTTTTTTCTAAGTGAAGTAGGTATATTCTTATGTCTATTGACACTTACATTCCTTACATTATTCTGATTGGGCATCAGATATCTCTATCAATTATATGAAACATTTGGCCAAAATCGCTTTATTTTGTGGTTTCATTGGGCAGTGGGCCAAGAGCGCCATTGATCCAAAGTGTATTTTGATATAGTTTATGATTTAACTTTAAATTTTTAACCAAAATTATTTAACCCTTTGCACTCTGACGGTGCCTTTGACTCACCATTCAAGATTATGCATCATATTGACGTTTTATTTATTTATTTTTCAAATTTAATTATTAAAAACGCTTACATAATGGCTAAGAGATGTAGACTAATTTTTCAAAGAAATTCTACTTAAAAGAATTATGTATTTCCCATAGCAATAAACAAATCTTTGTATTAGGTGAATAATTTGGAATCTAATTATTTTTCGGAGTGCAAAGAGTTAGTTATAATATGTAATTTACATTAAAATTATAAATATAACTAGGTTTTTAACCAGCCACCAATTGTTTTTTAAATGCTTCACATATATTTTTACTATATTGATTTTGCAAGTATTCATTCCGAGACGATAAATAAGAATATTTTCAATTATGCTTTCATTAGAAGTCTCCTAAATTATCAACGATAAAGCAGATAGCTACAAATTATATCATTTTTAGATCTTTAATATCCTATAGATCTCTATATTAAAAATAATTATATGTTGATTATAAATTAGTAAGCCCATAGGAATCCAAAATTCCAAATTGTGGCTCTGATGAAGCATCAGATTTCTCTATTCTAAAATTCTCAATTATGTTAAGAAGGTTTTGATCGTGGTTTGAATCAAATATTGAAGTTTGATTTGTGAGATTATGTAGTTACTGTATTTATGTGAAATCATGTAATTATTGTTGAATGATTATATTTATGTGTGATAACGTAGCCACACATTTATTTATTAATTCTTGGTCAGATGATTAGAGTATTGGTGGTTTTAATGAAGATAATAAAATGCTTCTACAGTGAATCAAATCTTCTTGCTTTAGTTTGAGTGAACGTATTTATGTGAATCCATGTAATAAACGCTTAAATCTTAATTCGTCTGTAATTTGATTCAAAAATCACCTCCATTAACGAAAATGAGAAATACCTCCCTCCAAAGTATACAACTTTTCAAAAAAAATACATTTGAAAATTATCTGAAGTTATTGCAACTTTCTGTATACTCTGAAGTGATACTATCGCCGCATCTTCAATTAAAAAAATGCATTTAAAAATAAATTAAACGATAACATCATTATATGCACATTGAAGCAGCTTTGGCAGTGCCAAAATATTATAAAAAATTATTGAATCCTTATAGTGTTATTTGTCTGCCACATACTAAGCTTTGGGGACAATTTGGCATAATAAAGTAATAATTTCTTATTCCAAAAATTCTCTTTGGTACTCTGAGTAGATGGCTAATGTTTTTGTTACCCAAACAAAATGATTTGTATTTTCTATCGTATAACAGTACTAATCATTAATCATTTTTAAAATGTGTTTTCGAATTTCAAAAGATATATTAGGGATGTAATCTGTCTTTTTCGTTAATAGATGCAGTGTAGGATGGATCCTCTTTTTCCAAAATCTAACTCTTTCAAACAATTTAGATGGGTAACATTTGTATCAAATAAAGAAATGATTGATAAGCGATTCCGTTTCACTTATCAGAAATTAACATTAATTTAGTTCGTATACCAAAAAAAAAAAAAAAAAAACAACAACATTCGTCATCTGCTCAGAGTACCACAGGGAATTTTTGGAACAAGAAATGAGTACCTTGCAACAAACAGTGTGTGTGTGCGTATCATCTGCTTTGCAAACTCACATGGTCCTATTTTCGGGTTACAGAATTATTTAAACGATTCGTCTCGGGTTGATTCAAAAACCTACCCTCCGTGGACCGTTTGAATGAGTCTGTGTAATTACACACTCAAATCTTAATTTTCTGGCAGGGGGACTGGAGCAGCGCACCTGTCAACGAAAAGGACAAAATACACCCACAATACATTTCACTCCATCGTGCTTTGCGACGTTTCGCTACATGCGATACATCTCTAAAGCTCCACTCTTGGCACAAAACTAATCTTTGGCACACTACAAAATAGCGCCGAAGTTCGAAACCCTATACCCTTTGCTGAATCGGCGGTATAACCACCCCCGCAGCCCTCCCCCCACTGCCCCTCCTTGCTGCTTTCTAACAAGAGTGGAAGCGAAGATGGGAGCAAGATGGAAGGGGGGTGAGCAAAAAAGAAAAAGAAAAAAAGAAAGAAAAATAATAATAAAATAAACGAGGTAAACGAAAGAACAATTTTTGGATGTTGCCTGAAAGATACGCGGCGGAAATAGAACTGAAGTGAAATGGAGAAATTTCGACAGAGGGCAAAAATAGTTTATTTGGTGCTTAAAATAAGCACTTTTTATAAATTTTTGAAATTCAGTCATTTGAATTGCTGAAATGAATTTCAAGAGCTGCTCGAAAGAGCATTTATTTATTTTATTTACGGAATGGAAATTAGAGCAGTTGTAAATTACGAATCTATGCTGAGGTTGAAATTCGTAATTTGTCTGTAACGTTACGCTAGACAGGAACAGGAATTGACTTGAAGAAGGAGTTTACTATTTTCTGGTACCTGTCAAAAAGAACATGGTTTTGAAATAAAGTTAAGAATAAATAATAAAATTTGACGAAAGAGATTAAAATCTGTTGTTGTTGTTGTCGTCGTGTTCCTCTGTACAACGGAAGGAGTAGCTTCTGAGGGTATGAACCTCTGAGCACCCGAGGGCAGAAGTCTGACTTCTAGCTCACACACGCCACAAACCTTTTTTATGAGGGGGACTTCATTCATGCATTTCATTCATTCATCCATGCACAGATCATAATTTAAATCTGGAACAGAGAAAAATCACATCTGAATCAGTAACCCCAGTGGTGGATTATCATAGTAAGGATCAGGAGTCAAATTTAATTCGAATTAAAAGATGAAGGGGAAAAAAACCTTAGAAAAAAGTTTAGTCAGAGCTTCCTGGATATTACTAAAAGGGCATGGGTTTGAATTAAAAATAAACAGTGTAATCTTGGTGAAAATAATAAAATAAATAATTAAACTTGCATAAATAATTTATAACCATTGTTTAAAATTAACTGAAATTTATTGATTTTGATAAGTAGCAAAACACTGCCAAAATAAAATTACATGTATAGAACAGCACTTTAAAAATAATAATTTAGAAAGACAAAATTAAAGAAATAAATAATATATATATTGTTGAAATTTTTTTGAAAAAATCTTTTACTTTTCTTTTTTTAATGATTCCTTTTTTCAACAAGATGGTTAATCAGTTATTACACATCTTAAAAACAATACAACTGATTTTTAAATGTTAAATTAAAAAATGTTCTTTATCTTATATACATATAATATCTACAAAACCTTACATACAATATTTAGAAACTTATAGAGGCGGAAATTATTGCATTTTTTTAATAACCGATTTGAGAGAATGTAGATTAAAGGCTTCACCTGCATCACTTTAACGTACATTACCTACGTTAAAGTGAAATAAAATAATAAGGTTTATTTTTTAATGGAATACTAAACAATGAATTATTTAAATTACAGTTTTTGGAATATTTCCCATAGCTCACAAATGTAGGAGGGAGAAAATATTTAATGTTTATTTTTACCATTTTATTTTTCAAGAAAAAATTATTTAAAGTTATCAAAGACTTATCTCGAAATAAATATGGCCTTTTCTCCCCTCCCCAAAAAAACATACTTGCACGAAATTAAGATTTAAAAAAATCTTTACTCTCGTTTAGATTTTACATAAAATTAATCTAACTTTTTATAAAATTTTAAGAATGGTTCTCGCTTTTCTTACAACAATACTTACTATTAATTCTATTTTAAATAATGAAATTAGCCATAAAAAGCAGAAAATGAAAGCCATTATTTAAAAATATTAATCAGAGTGTAATTAAGAAATAACTTGATCCATTTTTTAAACTTAAAATAAGTCAGAAAATGTTATCTTATCAAAGTTTTATTTTTTTCATTTTGTATATTTGTTCTAAAGAATCCATTTTAGCAATTTTTTTAAAGTACAGGGATAATTATACTTTTTGATAAGTATCAAAATTGGAGTCTTGCACTCAATATATGTTTTTAGTTGAGATTTCAACTAAGCATTACGTATAGCAAATTCAACGTCATAATGATAGTCCCCTCTAAAAGTATTCCTTGGGGGGGCTATCATTATGCATGGTGATTGGATCTCGTCACCCTTGTGACTAAACGTGTGTAAATTAATAAGTAGGGGTAGGCTCCTCTTATCAATGACGGGACGTACTTCCTACAGGAAGGGTTGTACCATGGCCGATGATGGCCATTAGGATTCAACCACAGTTCCCACCAGAACTGAGGTCGCGGTGGTCCGGTCATTCAGAATGAATTCGTGTGCCTTCGGGCGGGTCGGAGAATTTGGTATGACTTCCCCCTCCCCTGAAGGGAATATTGGAATTTTTTCTTTACAAGATTTGCTGTGTTCGTAATTCTGACACACTGTTTCTGAATTTTCATTTTACCTTATAAAATGGGAACTTAGAAGGGAAAACTTCAATTTAGATCTTTTTATTAATATTTCACCTCAATTCAAAGAGTCAAATTTTGCTATTCAACATTTAGATCTGTTCCTCAGATCGCTGTACTATATAATAAGAATTCTCGGCCTTCAGATCTGCAACTGCTGGTTTGCGATGCCTCTTTTCTAAAAGCATTTTAATTCAGATATGTTATTACGCAGCATCTTGAAAATAGCAGAAATCTGTGATAAATATATTACAACTATAATTCGGCGTACAAAATTTTAGGTAACAATAAGTCAATAATATTACTTGAGTTACAGAAACAAGACTTCTTCCATCATAAATTTGGCTTTAAAATCTAATGAACAATAATACCTAATTGAGTATATTTATTCTTCTATACATTTTTTGTTATACATTACAACTTATTCCTAAAATTTTATTCATTGTCATAAAGTATTGTTACTTTATTTCATATCATATCATCAAGAAATAAAGATTGCATCTTTTCAAAAATGTTATTAGAAAAACCGAAATGTCTTTCCACAATGGAATTCCGATTGTCTTTAAACCTTAATCTTTATTCTTTCATCCTAATTAATTATTCTAACCATTTTAGGAATATTTAATTCTACATTCGTCTTAGTTATGTTGATCATGTTGTCAATCATTCAACTCCAGTTTAACCATAGAGCATTTTCTTGTTGATGCTGTCGCTCGAACTTTACTCCCTTTAGTTAAAATCATTATCAAAATTAAATCCAAACTTATTATTGGACTAATTCGTAAATTGATAATGACTTTTTTTTAAGTCACTGCATATGCACAAAAACTGCGTTAGTTATCAGCTGCTGTAATAAAACTGGATGGTGATTCTGATGTCATATGATCTAAGTGCGTCTATGACTCAAAGACTCATGATAAAAGAAAAGTATTGTTTATCTAGTCAAAATGACTTGAAGTATCGGAGCTAAAAGTCTATCTTAACTCTAATATATTTCTAGAAGATTGATTCAAATTTGTATTTCTCTTGGAGAACATCAGTGAAACAACCTACAACAGCGAAACTTTTGTTGCAGAAGCGGTCGTCTTTCAACCAATTTTTAAGAACATAATCAGAGTAAATAACCAATTACTTTCTTCCTGAAGATCATGCTATGACTTAACTCCCTTTATATGATTATAAAAATGAAAAATGACTTCACTAGTTAGTTAATCAGGGATTCCCAAAACTTTAGATATTATGACTCGTTTTTATTCCTCATCAGTCCTAATTTTTTTTATGTGTGTACTAAAGCATTTGTAAAAAAAAATATTTATTATGAAATGTAATTCTAAGGTACGTCACATTTTTTGCATACTGTAGAAAGATATGCATACATTCAAAATCTTTTGCAATCGGTTAAACAATTGAGTTACAAACCTCAGTTTGGGGATCTTTGCATTAAATGGAATTCAGTGAAATCATGTGAAATTCTGAAGAGGAATTTGACAATATTGTTAATTTTGTCAAATAATAAAGAAGATACTTAAATTACTGTTTAACAATGGATTGTAAAACTCATCGTGCTTTTGCGCATGCATTAAGATGGGTTTAAATTGTCGAAATAGGGGTGTAATGACTTGATCCTGGTCGATCAAATAAAATGGTAGCGTTTTAAACACAAAGGTTTTATTTACAGCTTTATACAATAACAAAAACAACAACACGTCCACTAGGTTAAATGCTGGGAAATATTTACAACTGGATTGTCAGTTCGGCATCTAATCCCGCGACTCACGGGCTGGCCGCGTATCCGGCTACGGCGTGTAGCCCCAGAGATCTACGGATTACTTCCGGCAGATCTTTTCAATAAACTCGAGATCACGTTGTATCTCTTCAACTCCAGCTCTTCAGCTCTGCTCACAGCTCTTCTCGTTCGTCAGCTTGTCTTGTCTACCGGATCAGCTTCTCGACCGGATCAGATTTTCGGACATGTGTCTCTTCCAAAAAGGAGACCAGTTGACGACTTCTTTACAGGGGTGAGAGGAAAGATGAAAAAAGATGCTTACAATTAACAAGGAAATATACTCAATAGGGGAAAATCCAAGGTCAAAGGTGAATAGTATAAATGCACTCTTCGTTCCCCGTCTCATCTCTTGATGGGATGGAATCGTCAAAATATGGTCATCACAGAATCCATTATCAAACAGTAGATGCCTCATTGAAAAAAAAAAAAAATCGCTATATACCTTTGTCAAAAGAAGGATTCAAACCAGTTCTCTTATTAGCGCGTGCCTTCTTGACTGCTGAACCAATACCACAAAGCGGCGTTCTAAGAAATTTAACCTTACATTTTTATCCTTTATAAAGATACATCATTATAATTACAAATATTATATTCGGCCGTACATTACACACACCAAACCATAAATCGTGCAGTTCGCCACTTGAGAATCCAGATTATTTTTCTTCCCTTCCCTCAAATAAAGCTCGAAAAGCAATTTTTATTTCCCCCGAGCTTCTTATTATATCATGCCTCAAATTGGGAGGACGTGAAAGGGGAAACGTATATGCTATCTCGTAATAGTTGCTCTCACCTGGTGATAATAAAAATGATCCCTTCCCTTCCACGAAACAATTTTCGATCCGGCTAAATAATCGAGCTGCTTCGTTTAGTGCTGAACATAATTTAGAATGCCCGACCGTTCACACCTCGCGTGTAAAACGCTGGGGTTGGGGGTAGGTAAGGAATGATGGGGCGTCGCCATACGCTGCTGTTGTTGTTATGAAGTGCCGGGGCGGTAATAGGAAACAATCCCCGCGAAATAACTCCCCGGAATAAATGAAAAAATAGCATGATATTATTTACCGTGCTTCGTGTTAGAGTGGATGGGATACATATCATCGATGCAGCGAATGCTTTACGTTGAAGTGGATGCCATTTTTGTCCTGGTTTTTTAGTTAGATTATCATTTAGAGTTTTTTAAAACTTATAATTGTTATTTTAGATAAATTTCATCTAATATGGGAAATAACATGAAGATTTTTTGAGAAGAATAACGTATCTTTGCGCTTTTGCCATTGTAGCGTTGCGTCAAGGAAGAGGCAATAGTATATAATCATGAATACATGACTTTTGGGTGTGTCGCAAAGACGAAATAAGGGCAATTCTTTGTACTTCAAATTTGTCATCTTTTTAAAATATGTAACATTTTTTTAAAAGCTAAGATTTCTAAAAGATTTTTTTAAAGAAGAGGGAATAATGTATAATCATGGTGCTTAAAAGAAGAGGGGATAGTGTTGCTTTAAAAAAGAGGGAATAATGTATAATCATGGATGCATGACTTTTGGGTGTGTCGCAAAGACGAAAGGACAATTCTTTGTACTTCAGATTTGTCATCATTATAAAATATATAACTTTTATTAAATTTTTTAAAGAAAAAAAAGCTAAGATTTCTATCAGATTTTATTAAAGAAGAGGGAATAGTGTATATTCATGGTGCTTAAAAGAAGAGGGAATAGTGTATATTCATGGTGCTTAAAAGAAGAGGGAATAGTGGAATAGGGAATAGAGGAATAGTGTTGCTTAAAAGAAGAGGGAATTGTGGAATAGGGAATAGAGGAATAGTGTTGCTTAAAAGAAGAGGGAATAGTGGAATAGGGAATAGAGGAATAGTGTTGCTTTAAAGAAGAGGAAATAGTGTATAATCATGGATGCATGACTTTTGGGTGTGTCGCATAGACGAAATAAGGACAATTCTTTGTGCTTCAGATTTGTCTCCTTTGTAAAATATATAACGTTTATTAATTTTTAAAAAAGAAAACTAAGATTTTTTATCAGATTTTATTACAATCATATACATATAAATGCTCTGATTATTTTTGGAAGAACCGTGGGGATGGGGTTGCAGAAAATTAAAGTCCAGAGTTGAAGAGTTCTTATATAAAACTTTTTATTAGGCTGCAAAACTTAAAATCACGTGTGTGTAAGTTCTTTTTGAGAAGGGATAGAATTAAATTCCTTAGTAAAAAGGATTAAATTTGGGTTTAAGTTAAAATTGATTTTTGAAATTTTGTTTTGGTATTTTCCTAAAATTGATGAAAAAAAATGTGAATTAAAAGATAGTGAAAACTAAATAGTTTTATTCATTTCATTTTTATAGCATTCAATTAATTATACGATTTTTATCTCTTCTGTTAGTTACATAGATTCTTACGCATTTACTTATATTTTCATAAATAGTTTTGCCTTGTTTTCATTTAATTTAAACTGATTTATTATTTTTTAATTAAACTATATGCTATACTAATTACATTTTTGGCTTTGAAAAAAAATTTTATTGAAGAAAGCTCAGTTAAAAGCTCAGTGTTTGAATTAAGTCAATCATTATTTCAAAAATAAATTTTTTAATTTGATTCATCAGCACTCCTTACACTATTATTTAAATACATTTATTTAACTTTTATTGATATATACGAGAAAAAAATCGCTTATCTTTATAAACTCACAATCTTAATTCCCACAATGCATGCGTGTCCAAACATGGCGGATACCCTCAACTTGCATCTCCAAACTAAACAACGACTGAAATAATTACCTGACACATTCTTTTACGAAACACATTGTTATTCCAAAGTCAGGAAAACAAAAGCGAGCGAACAAACAAACCAAAAAAGAAGAAAGCAAAGAAGAAAAAGAAGAAAAAAATAGACAAATAGACACCGATACCATGGGAGCGTTGGGAAAGATAGCTAATCCAAGGGGAGGGAAGCTAAAAAAAATTAAAAAAAATCAGCAACATTACAGAGTTCTCATATGCACCTCCTAAAGAATCGTGTGTTATAGTTAATGAACCTCCGCTCCTGACTCGAACTTAATAGTTTTGAGTTGTAATTGTGTTTTAAAGGAGCGCGCGAACAAGACGAAGTTGAAATGATTTATTTCGAAAGAAAAGTTGAGCCGATTTGTATTCCGCTAATTAGAAAATCGCCTAACCTGATTTAAAAGACGATTTATCGCTCGTCTTCTGGATTGGATATGCCTCGGAACGTGTCGGGTTACCTTGGGTCTTTTGTGGTTCCTCGGAATGTGTTTCAATTATTTATACAAAAGAGCGTATTGGTCACGATTCCGGTTCCATGTATCAGCTATAATTACCGAATTGAAAGCGTTCGCTTTAAAACAATAAATGCATTTTCTTGAGACTCATTATTCAACGTTAATGAAGCCGAGTGTTTTTCTCTTGGTTAATTTCGCATTTGCCTGTAATAAATGAGCCTTAAAGCACGATTGTATAATCTTACTAAATTGTAGCGTTACTTACTGTAGCGTTAGACTTGGCGTTACTTATCGCACTTCGTGCGACCTTATTCCTCTCTTCCCAACCTTCACTTGCTTGATTTATTCGCTGTTATGTCGATTTTGAAAAAAAGTGGTATTCTCAAAAATTGAATAAAAAATTAAGTGTGTTTCTTTGCTTAGTTTCAAAAAAGTAATCTATCTTGTTATGCAAGGCCAATTGAAGCTTCTAGGAGCCCTTTAAGCAAAGGGTTCTTAAAATCCTGATTAACCCCTGCAAGCCTTCAGAACCAAATATTTTTTAATCAGTTTTAATTTAATTTTTATGTAAATAATATTGAGAACTAAATTTTGATAAATAGAAAAAAAAATTTAGCTGGAAATTGTTTTCTGAAAAGTTAATTTCAATATATTGAATGTAGGTCATAACCGACCCTGTAGACCCACGGAATAAATCCTAAACAACACAGGCGGGAACTAGATTGAGTCCTAAGGGGTGTACCTTTCTGGGTGGTGAGATCCAACCCCTATGCCCGAAGCATCTCATCCTTATTTCGAGGTTCTCTCACCCCCCTCGGTGACATATCGCATGTAAAAAATAAAAAATAAAATAGTAAAAAATGTCAAAATGTTTCTGAACACGATTTAATAATATTAAATAATATGATAGGGCCTTTTTTTAAATTTTAAAGTACCATATTTTTTTTTCCAATAATTATATTTTTCTCAATCTGAATGACGTTTTTGTCACTGAAATTTAAATGATGATCTGCATGAATTTTACATTTTTTTAAAAATTATTATCAAGTCAAGAAACAAAATTCAGTTTCCTATCAAGAACATCTTTTTTTCATATTGAAATTCTTTTATCTGTGGCTTTAAATGTTCTTGTCTCGTCTTCTGTTTTTTTTTTTCCTTGGGGCTAATATATCTTCATAAGTGAGATTTTTAAAATACTTTCTGTAAGTCTATATAACTCGTGGCACGATTTGAAATAGTTCGTGGATTATGTTTATAAAGAAAATCATAAAAATATCAAATAGAAAAATATAAGAAGCCCTTATGCAAAATAACACGGTTGTCTCATTATCTCAGTTTGATGCCTTAAACGAAGTATTTAAAGAATTTGATTTTCTTTCAAGAATTAACATGAATAAATTAAAGATGAAAAATGATTATAAAATGCATGTTGTCTAAATTATTCGTGACAAAGAATATCCAAACTTATCCCTAACTAATTAGTAAAATATTACGTGCCAGATCTTGAAAATTACAATAAGTCAATTAGAATAAATGAGCATCAATTAACAAAAAAATGGTGGCAGTAACTATACTATGAGAATTTTTAATACCTAGCATTGTAAAGCGCTGTATGGTGAAGTTTGAGTAATATGAACCTTAAACTAAGATATTCTGTATCTTGTCCTGTTCGTGAACTTGAACCCGTTTCTCATATATACCAAATGTTTTATATATCATTCCTTTATATAGGACATTAATTAGCAATCAAATAATTAGCAATTAGAATTCTTTAACATGAAGATTTTTCGCAAATTTGTATCAAAAAAAAGTTTTTTTTGGTCGTTTGGGACAAATAGTTCTTCATTTTTAATCTATCTGATGGATTAATTAATTACTTTTCCCAATTTAACAGTGAGCATCAAAATCAATTTTGCCATAACATTTTAAATCCTATGCTGAGAAAACCTATCGTTTATTTAAAAAATTATATTATTTAGCAACTGTGTTAATTTTATGCAACATAAAGAACTTAATGTTGTTGTTTGTATCATAATAAAATAATATTTCTCAAATGAGGCTCTGAGATGTTGACATTGAAACTAATATGGTATTCTTTAAATGGGCCTTCAAAGGACATAATAATAAAGCATAACTGTCAGATTTTTTTTTCTTTTGTGAGAATCTTACATTTATATATAGAGAAGACATATTTTATTTACATAAAAAGTGATATTAAAAAAACAATTACTATTAAATGTGAATTTGTAAATGGAGACTTAAAAAAAACTTTAGAAGCTACAAAAAATATTCTTTTTTAGTAAGTACACTTTTAGTACGGCTGCAGTTGCATGAAAGTTTGTGCTAAAATACAAAATATCTTCTTTTCACTTTTTGAAATTTGTTAAGACATTCATTGCTGTTCTTTTCAATTTGAAAAACTCAATAATGAATTCATAAAAAATAATTTAAATTGGGATATATATTACCTTAGTATATTTATTCATTTTAAATATTTGCTGAAAATCTGAATTTTTATATAGTATGCACTTATTATTTAAGTATTATTGTTATCAAGCGTAATTTAAACGCCACATCAAACTTTTAAGTATAACCAATAATAACCAATAACAATACATTTCGTTCAAAAATTTATGTTTTGAGTTGTTTAAAATACGAGGCAATCGTTATAAAGCATATTTTATCATGTGAGAACAAGATGTTGTTTTAGTTGGGAGGTTTGGATGTCTCCCAAATTTACTGGGAAAAAAATATGTTTACCTACTTTTACCAGTATTGCATTAATATTATGTATACTTCTTGGAAACCAGATGCGTTTTTAGAAGGTTGACCTGCTTTTTTCGGTATTGCTTTATTAAAATGTTTACTTTTTTACAACAGTTTCATTTTTAAAAGGTTGACTTAGAACTATGACATCATACCTGTTATTACATCTCAAAATCAATAAAATACAGATATTAACAATGGCTTATACGGTTTAAAAAAGAAAAATATTTTACATAAAAGATTGATACATCAACAAAAAAATACAGACTCTACAAATGGCATTTATATTTTAATGAAGAAATATATTCTACATAAAAGTTTGATACATCAACAATAAAACACAAGCGCTACAAATGGCGTTTAGATTTTAATAAAGAAATACATTTTACATTAAAGATTGATATATTAATAATAAAATACAGATATTACCAATGGCGTTTAAGATTTAATGAAGAAATATATTTTGCATAAAAGATTGATACATTAGCATTAAAACACAGACATTAC
>JAOUZG010020001.1:1838809-1872920 GCA_026289955.1 Argiope argentata
GTTTTATTTTCATTTGAAACTTCTTTGATGATATTGCATTTTGCACAATTTAGCGCAAATTTAATCGTTCCTTACCAAATCCGACTATTTTTATAGGGAATTAAAAAAATGTATTTAAAAATCTCCTTAATATACCTTTTTTTAGTTTTTCTTACATTGGTTCCATTGGTTCCATAAGGATTTATGGAATCTATTGGTTCCTTCGATTGGTTCCATAAGGATTTATGATTTATTTCTGCAAGATAAATTTTGTCATATTCCCAAAATTGGAATATAGGTGCAAAAAACTAGATATTTATATAAATTAAAAGAAATTCAAAATCGAAATTTTATATTATTTAGAAAACAATTATTGTTTCAAATATTAAAGAATTTGAAGATCGAATGATAAATAGCAATGCTGGCAACATTTTTGGAAACCTCAAAGAAAGAACATTAAGAAAGGGTGGTAATTGTCAAAAGCAAAACAGCCGTTTTGAATATTTGAGATTGATTTATGGTAAACAGAAACACATTCTTCATCTTCTAATTTATATATCTTTTAAAATGGGATTTAGCCTTTACAGAGTGGTACTGTATGAAAAAAAAAATCTGAAATAAAATAACTATTTTTTGAATTTGGGGTCAAATTTAAATGTCATAATGTACAGTATGATGTAATTAATGTTCATAATGAGACAATATCAAATTTCAAATCAGATCTAGACATTGTTTTGACTTGATTAGATAATTTCATTTGCTATCTTCATTTGAAACTTCATCTGAATCAAAGTTGTGAAGTTTAATGGTTCTTCACATTCCTCCATAACCCTTATAAGCTTTAAAATTTTACATGAATATTTATGATACTTTGTTGACATAAGTTTTCACTTTTTCTGTCAAATTAAAAACCATACTTTTATGTGAATAAATCTGATGATCCAATATCCATAATAAGATGCTGGAATTTCATTTGCTTGCTTCCTTTTGGGGTTTAAAATATTAATTATTTATTAATATTCGTAGTAAAGGTAAGGTATTTCAAATTCTGAAATATTAGTTTTTATGTTTCTGATTTCAAAAGTGTCAGATAATTATAATTAATTTCGAAATTAGAAAAACAAAAAGTAATTCTTAAATTATTAAAGATTCTTCATTCTTTTTGCAGGGAGCCAGGTGACAAACCCAAAACTCCTAGTTCAACAAGCAGTACCAAACAAGATAGCAGCCCTTCTGACAAAAACGACCGTCGCCCATCTTCATCGGACAACCATCACAGTGGTCCGCACAGTGGTCATCACTCCTTGAATCTGGACTCGGACACTGCACCTCTTGGATGCTGCAGCAGTGATAGCTCCAACGGCATGTTCAGCAGTTCTGAAATGACAAAACTCAGCCCCACCCACCCAGCGTTCGTATCGGCCGGACCGACGCAAGGCTCCGCGGGAGGCGGTGCGGGACACTCCGCCGCTGCTCTGGCGGCAGCTGCAGCGGCAGGCTTCCGCCTAGGTCCCATCGGTGACCTCTCGGTGGCGCTCCCGAACAACTTCATTTCAAACCACCTCAACGACCTGAGTTTAGGCCTAACGACTGCAGGAGCGGATTATCACCAGCCATTATGACAACAAACAGCCGGTGGGGGGACAAGTGCACTGGCTGCCCATCACCAGGTAGCCAATGCAGTGACCACCGCCGGTACTGGTACTAATCCGATGTGTGTGATAGTGACCAGTGAAGGACTCTTACCTTATAGGAACTCTTTGGCCACTCAGCCAAGCCTGGTCATGCAAAAGTACGGTGAAACTTCTTCGTTTATATCGAACTATTTATGAGTAGCCTGCTGTTCAATGTCAGCGATATATATATATAAATGAACATTAAATGAATCCGGCTATGTAATTAAAATACAAATTCGTGTTGTTTTATTGCCATTTTTTCCAGAGTATTTTCTCATCTAAGTGTTTCTTAATATTTGATGAATATTAAGCCTAAATATAAGTTAATAGATGATGAGGAATTCGATACAACTATTATTTAAAGAAAATATTATTATATAGAATTCTTTAAGATAGTGGATGCCATATTATGTTACTTCGTTTCAAGGTCAGATAACCTCCCCTGAACTCGAATCAACTCAACGTGGATATGCAATTTGTTAAATAATAAAAATCAATAATATATTGAACGAATGCGTTATAATGGTTTTTTATTAAAAAATATTCTTATTTATTTGCCAATTTTAAAAATAAGACAATTAATTTTAAAAATCGTAATATTTTTATCTGTTTTTGTAGGTGAAAATTCAATACAATCTGAAAAGGGAATAAATGCTTGAATATATTCTATTAAATTAAATTTGCAATGTTTAAATTTTATGTTAAGTGACGATGCATAAACATATATACGCAATTTTAAAATCATGAAAGAATTGCCGCTTTTTTCCCTAGCCTCCACCCTCCTTTTTTAAATAAATAAGAGTATCCATTCTTTAATTTTAAGGAATTATTTAATGAATTAAAATAAATTAGACAAAACTTCTGTTTATTTTATATCCCAATCATTAGTCTATCTAACAATTACGATATTATAGAAATAAAATTTGTATTATATGTTTCCCGATTTGTTCAATCTTTTGAAATCGGCAACTCTAAATTAGATAAATGATAAAAATTGGTCTCTATAATTGCTTTGTAACAATATCAAACTCTTTAAGTGAAACATTCATGATAAAAAATTTCATATGGTGGAGTGTTTCTGAAAATGTTTACGATTATTGCGCTACAAAAGATAAAAACATAATTATTGTTTTACTATATTTATTTTATTCTTATCATTTTGATCCGGTGAATCAATAAATTTCTTGGACTAAAGGAGTCACTTTATACTTCTATAAATCCTCATTCCCATCTACAAATTTCTCAGTAGATTCAATTATTATATTTAAAAAGTCCATTTGCAACTTATGAACTTTAGCTGACTCCATTTGCTTAGTTTATTTGCATAAGGAACATTTAAAAATAATCCGAAAAAGCATTTTTAACGTGGAAAAAAATTAGGAAAATCCTAAGAACATTGTAATTAAACAATGATAATAAAAGTTTTATTTATAAATTTAAACTTGCAATTTATTTTTAAGAGTACTTATAAAATTCTAATTAAGTATCTTTCATTTCTGGATACTTTTCCGTTAGAAGCGCGGCAGCGAAAAATTGCCAAAGAAAGCATACTACAGTACTTGGTGATTTTTTTGTTTTAAAATCAATGAAAGAAATCTGGTGGAATTTTACAATATTTGACGAATTTTCGCTAAAGAAAAGGTACCCATCTTTGTATATCTTTTGAGTTATAACCCTAATTATGTTGAATTACAAAGTTTAATTTTGTCGATATTTTTATAAATATAAATGCATCGTTTAATAATATGAATATGAGCGCATAAAAACCATTTAAAGCTGTCGATGAATTACTGCAAAATTTACATTTGGAGGAAGATAAATTTTAAATTTGTAAATGAACTAAGTTCAAATAAAAATAATTTGCAGAAGTATTACAAGAAATTTTGATATAGGAGTAATTTAATTTTATTACTCTGAAAAATATATTTAGAAGCCTTTCAAGAGGGAAATTTAACAAGATTTTTTTTTAGAATAACGGGATTTTTTTCATTGCTTCCCGTATCAAATAAAGCTTAACAAGAATCAATATGTGTTTCTTTTACAAAAAAGATCAATTCTAAACTGCCTGACTCATAGTTTTATACTAAATAGATAAAACCAGTTTTATCCAAAAAGTGATCGTTTTAAAATTACCTTTTTATGATTGATTGAAAACGTCTTATAAATAATATCTGGAACGTACCAACATTGAATTATCGAAATCCTTTTTACCTTTTCTAGTAGCTTAGAAGAAAATTTAGTAGAATTTCGTATTGTAAATCGTTTAAAGTAGCTCTAATATTCCCTGTTTTACACATTGATATCCGTATTTACTTTTTTAAAACTGGCAACTTACCAAATGCGACATAAAGTTTATCGTTTAGTATATGGCATCCTGTCTTTCGTCCAATAATAGAGAAGGAAAATGCGACACCGCTGCCGTCTAATATTTATTCAATATTGAATCGAATTTCGTTTCTCGTGTAAGGAAAAAGAAAATCATTTTGTAGACAGAGAAAGTATATATTGCACAACAAATTGTTTAGTAGGAAAATTAAAGCATTTTTAAAAATGTAACTTTTTAATTCCTGAGAAGAGAAATATTAGATTTCTACAAAATGCTAAAAAGATCAAGATTTAGAGCTTTATTTTGCTTTTTGGAACAGTTTGAATATCAGGAGTATAAAAGAATTGATGATAATTTTTTTTTGCTTTTCTGATAAAGATATGCGTTTATTTTTAATTAAATATAAGTAAAAAGTAAAGTAATTCTTTGTTGCTTAAACTTGGAACTTTAAACTTGATTTTTTTTAAGTCTCAAAGTTATTTATATTGAATTTTAGAGAGAAACTTCATTCCTTCTCATGAAAAATCACTGAAATGATCACTAATATTTTTATTTTTAATTTGAATTTACATGGCATTTAAAACTCAATATTTCAAATAAAATTTTAAAAGATTCATTTACATTGCTTTAATTCTCAAAAGTATGAAATAATTTTTTCACAGAAATATTCATCGGATTTCTTGAGATAACTGATATTTACATATGTATATTTATTTTACTGTACAAATACAATTATTATCTTCTTTGTATAAATGTAAATAAATAGCTATTAAATGATGATTAAAATAATTTTTCTGGAAAACTGCTGGTATTATAGCGACTTTTATTCTTTAGCGCTATTTGCCCGTTTTCCAGCATATGATGAATTGAAAGTATTCGGTTACAAATATTAATTTTTAATAAGGATTTTTCATATTTTTGTGCTTACATTTTTTAAAACAAAAAGTGTTTTTCAAAGATTAAAATTTTGAATGTAAATATAATTTAATCATTTATTGAAATATCAAAATTAGACAACCTATCCTCAATAAAAAATATGATGCATATTAAATTTTGACTACTTTTTATTTTATAAAATTAAATACATATTAGTGGATGAGCTATAAAGTCTTTTAGTTATTTTTTTAAATAAATTAAAATCTCAATAATTTGTGGTATTAGAAATGACGAATGTTACAATAAATACATTTAGAAATGTATAAAATTGTTTTATGCTTTATATTAGCATATTCACTTTATAAATTACGTCTGAAAATTAATGTATGCTGTTAGAGCTCAAGAGACCTCAAAAAGTATGATTATCTATGTTGTTGTACGTATTAATTTCATTATATTTTGAAAACCAAGTCGAATATAACTATAGATGCTTCCACAAACGACAAACGAAGTCCTCTTTTTTTCTTTTTCAAAATATATTATTAGTTGCTTTATATTAGAATTTTAAAAATATCATGTTTTGAAATAAAAAAATTGTTTTGTGTCTTTAAAATTTGAACTATGTTTTATTTGTTGTCTTTGAGTAGTATTAAAAAAGGTTAATAATATTTTCTTGTTACATTCCAATTACTAAAAATATTAATTGTGTATAGCTAGTCACACTGCAATCTGAACTTTGGAATGCACGAGAATTCAATTCTTATGTGATAATTCTAAATGATTCTTGTATCATGTAATTGTAAAGAATAAAAAAAATCATAATGAAATAAAATCATAATTGAATGATGATGTTTTATTTTTATTTTCTGTGTTTAACTTTCAATGCACTTTCCTCTAAAATTCATAGCATAAAATTTTTAAAAAGTAGGTAAAAGATACTGGTTGGTTGTGTTTTAAAAACAGATTTTATATATATATATATATATATATATATATATATATATATATAAATTTTTTAATTGATTACTACTTAGATTAACAAAGAAAGTTTTTATTTTAATTAATTTTTATTAAATAATTACAATTAATATAAATAATTTATCAAAAAATTTAACTAATATCTGTCACTTTCCCGTGAAAAATACAGAAATCCTCGCATTTTACCTATTGAGCTATTGCATGCTGATTTCAATTTTCCTTACAAACTGCTATTTAAAGTAATAAACATTAATTTAAATTAATTTATGAAATAATATTTGAAAAAAGAACTGTATTATCATCAAGTGTCTTTCACTGCAAAGTAAAAAAGTGTATTTGAACTTGAGTGTAGGAATAAAATATATTTTCTTAACGATTGAAAATTTGAACAAGATATATCTATAGGGAGAATGTGAACTAATAGCATGAATTAAATAAAGTTTTTTTTTTTTTCAAAAAGAACGTGAAACATTTTTAAAGTGTCAAATTAAAAACACATATAAACATACATACATAAATTTGCATCAAATTTTGTCTATCTAGTTCCTTACTTTTTGTAAATATCAAGTCCGCTTGAGCATGAAAAGTTACACGGATTTCTTTGAAATGCGATTGAAGTTTACGTATACAATTCGACAAAATAAAATTTTCCAGCTTTTTCAAAGCGTTTTTGAGTCATTGTGCTCATAAACAAGTATTTTTCAAACAATTTTCTTTCTAACCTAGCAAGAACTTAAACGTTGAGATTTGCCGAAATCTGGAGTTAGATTTTTTTCGATGTTTATAATAAATTCTCTATTTTTCAAATATGAGAAAGAAAAACTGAATTCTCAAAAAAAAAATTAATAGTTCATAAAAAATGAAATGTTTTTGCTGCAATTTAATTGAACGATAATTTCTGTATGTGTTATATAGAATGATAATTATAATTATAAAGACTTTTTATCTTAACAGTGGATTATTTGAAATCGTTGTATTATTGACGTAGAAAATAAATATAAAATATAATCTAAAGTCTTTTTACTTTCTGCTGTAAGAAGTATAGAACCCAAAGTTTGATTATCTCCAAGTTTCAGATTTCCTTGAGTCCGAAAAACGTTGTTTTTAGTTTTATGTCTGTCAGTCTATCTGTCTCAGGACTCAATAATTCAAAAAGGCTTTAAATAGTCATAAATCAATATGCTGAAATTCAGTATATGGAATAATAACTAAATTTCTGGCATGAATGAAATCCAGTCAGAAGAATTCTATCTGCCTATTTGTTCGAGTGCAAGTATATTTGCTAAATACGAAGCATAAAGAGCTAAATCAATCAAATTTGGTACACAGGCAAACAAAATGTAAATTCTTATTAAGTTTAAACCGGATATGTCAAAGAATTGACCGTTTGTTAGTAAATTCCGAATCATGAAAATCCAATGAAATGAAAAATCCAATTTTTAAATCAATGAAATTCGATGCGTGATCTTTTGATGAAATTGATTCAAATTTCAGTTCGAATCAATTTGAAAAAAGATGCAAAAAATATAAATTTGCACAACAGCTTCATTAAAAATGTTAGTTTCTTGACAAAGATCTATATTTCAGGATTTTCGTTCACTAATGCCATGCAAGATACAACTTACCTTCCCAGAGTTCACAATTTTTTGTGGATCAATAGCGATAGGAGCTTTATAGGAAATGCGCGAGGAAGCTTCAGAGAGACAACAGCCACTGATTGGGAATTTTTTTAAATAACATTTTTCGTATATGAATTTTTTTAAAACAAGCCTCAAGGTAAGAATAATAACTTGAATGAGTAATAATTTTAGATGAAGATACAAAATAATAAAAATACAAAAATAATTCATAATAGATTATTCTAAAAGATAATAATTGGCTAAAATATTATGACTACTTGTAAAATACTCATTAGCAGAGATGATAACAATTGTATGCATAAATAACAAACAAATGGTTGTAAAGAAAAATATAATTAGTAAAACAGATTACCATGCAGTGTTAGTATATGAAAAAATAAACCAAACCGAAGTAATTACTATTGAGCGCCCTTTATCTACAGAAAATAACAATAATAAGAAAAATATTAACCACAGTATACATGAAAAGATCAAAGCATATACTTCATAAAATAGGACATAATTTTAAATTTATAATTGAGTAATAAAAATTAAATATATATCTTTTTAAATGTTGGGAAGCAGTGAAAAAAATCATAATACCTACTAAAAATGTGTATAAAACAACAACAACAAAGTAATAACAAAGAAAATAAAGGTACAAACACATGGCAGTCTCTGGTTAGAAATAGATACATAAACGTTATAAAGAGATCAGTCATTGTAAATACAAGAGACCGAGGCTATTACAACAAATTTTGGAAAAATGCTGTTTTATTTTAATGTGTTTGTGATAATTCTTTTTTATAGTTTAAATATTCTTTCATAATATGCATCTAAAAACATAATTCAACAATTTGTTGTAAAGTAAACATTATTTAAGATTATCTCTTCTTCACCATTTTTTATCAAATAAAACCCATAAACCATATGTAGTTATTATATCTTGACCTAGTGGTTATATCTGATATTAAGTGGTTTATAGTAAAACAAAGATAAAATTATTAAACCAATCAACATTTCGTCTACATTAGAATTGCAATTAACACAAGCAATTGACTTATTCCTTTCATATATATTCCTCATTTTGTAAATTAAACATTGAATCCATTGCTTAATCCATTGCTCTTGTCTTAGATTTGGGCAACGTAGTCTGAGTTTTGGGACTGGAGAGTTCAATTGTTGGAAATTCATTTCATTCATTTAAAATATAGTTCCGAACACTTTTGTTAATTAATAAAGAATATTGCAAATAGTAAAAAATAATAGTAGATAATTTTTTAAAAACTTAATATATTCAAGCAAATGAAAAAAATAACATTTCTAAGATGATTAATTAAACTATCTTAAATAAAATTTGACGAAGTATATCTTTTCCCCCATTTACAAGTTAAAACAGAGCAATTGTTCACAGCTTCTCTCTAAGAGTTTTGGCAGTACATTTAACAAATTGAAATGATGGGACTGTCATAAAAATATTTCATTAAAAAAACTTTGATTAAAAATTTTAAAGACCTCATTTTTAGTATAAAAAAAGTTTAATGCTAGAAGAACAAAAACCTGTAAATTGTGCTAATTTAATCGCCTTGTTTTTATACAAAATCAACAACAAGTAATAATTTTTAAAAAATGTTATTTTAATATTTTTTAATATATAAAGTCTTATGTAAGAATGAAATGAAATTGCACTTACAGGTCCGAAGTCTATTATAAAGATTTCCAAAAACCCATAACATTCTTTTTATTAACCCTTTAAACTTAAAAATATTCAAGTAATGAAAGGTAAAAAAAGCCATAACTCTAAAAATAAATAAATAAATAAAAAGTAGAAAGAGATGGATGGTAAGGGCTTGTATTTAATGCAAAAAAAGAAGAAAAAGTCGTCGTTAAACTCCTTCAAAACGATGCAATTCATGATTTCAGCATCGGTGGGGATTGATGAGTGCAGTTGAATGGTCATCATAATCATCAGACCCTCTGAACTTCCTTTAAATATCTTTAATTTTTTTCTTGTGGGAGAATCTAAATACATTATTATATCGGACCCCGATTATTTCAGAAAGTGCTTCAGTTGTTCTCTAATATACCGCCTTCCTCTTTGTTGGTGTTGTTGATTCGTGTGCAATTTGCCATTACAATACATGTACGCGTATGCTTCAAATGTACGATTGCTTTTTTCTCCCAGTTTCTTAGTAAATACCATGCTATATTTAAATGCCATTTTTTAATGCTGATGTACGGAGCTTAGATGGTTATGTTGTAGCTGAATGGTTAGAGTGTCGGGTTTCTATGCCAAAGGGCGCGAGTTCGAACAATCGAACTTTGTTTTAGATTTTGATTTCTCCATTTTTATGTAAATTTCATTTATGTAAATCTTCCCCTGGTGGTGTGTTCTTAAATACTCCACTAAATATATAAAACGACCTCATCTGATTGTATTTGAGTAGTTATGAATTTGGTTGTGTAGAGTTTTGTTGTCGGAAAAGTCATCTTGTTCTTGACGAGTACTTTGTTTGTTTTTATTGGACAGTATTAAAACTAAGTTTTCGTGTGCTCTTGAAAGATCATTAATGCACATTTCCTAAAGGTAAGGTTCTTTTATAACAAGCAAACTAACAATAAATGTTTATTCAGAAGAAAGATATTAGTTCTGATGTTTTTTCCAGTAGGTTTTGGTGAGTTTTCCTGTGGTATCCGTATGTACCAATTTTTCTTTCCTTTTTTTGTATTGGATTGTGTCATACAAAACTCCAAACATTATATATTTGTGAACAAGTTAAATAGTTCCTTTAAATATATAGATATTTAGAAAACAAAATAAGAGATATTAAGAATTAATCTTCGCCATTTTTTTTAAATTACGTTATTTAGCTTAAGAAATTGCTAATTATTGATTAAAGTTAAGTTATTGGCTAATTAAGAATGTGGATCCCAAATACATTTGGAATGCCATTATTAAGCTGTTGGTATCGTGTTCTACGTTATAAATGTGGGGAATTTATAATTTATTCATTAAATTACTTATTTGTATTATATGTACATTTTCTGTGAACAATAAATCTATTTGTTGAAACGTCTACTGAATATCTACAGAAATAAAGCTTCTCAAAACCTTAAAAAACACTATGGTTTGAAAAATCTATAAATAAATTTTTAAAAATGAAGCAATTTTTTTTGTTTAAATAATTATTGCACGAATTTTATCGAAATATTTAACTGCAAATGCTTTTAATTGTTTTTATGTAAATATTGTTAATCCTGAAAGATGAAAACGCATTATAGGGTAAAGAGTGTATGTAGAATGCCCTCAGGAGACATGATACACAAATATTATTATGTTTACGTGATTGATGCGTTAAACTAAATATGAGGTAGGGTGCTACTGATGACGAGAAGGGCCAGTGGGGACATGTACACTCATTAAAAAAATTATGCTATGTTTTTGAAGCCACTAGTCATTAATTGTTTAAAATTATCATTAACGATGTTTAAGGCCTTTCTAGCATCTCCAGAGGAAATTAATGCATTCGATAGTATGAAACTGTATGATACAGTGGTGCCTTATGAAAATAATTATTATTAGCTAACATTTGTCATATCTGAGATTCATTTAGATACATTTTCCCAAAATATGTGAATGTATGAATGCTTCCACATTTGCCTCCAATCAAGTTATAAATAAGGCTTTGTCTTTAATAAGACAGCACCCAAAAGAATGTTGGTTGCAAAAAATTATATTTTTTTCATATCGGCTCGTTATAATACTTTGGGTGATATGGAATATATGATAGTAATGACTTTTTTACTGGCTGACGAAATATATGTTCTTATTTTTAAAAATATATATTGGGAATATATTTAATATTATTTATTGGAGTGGAAGGATTAGGAACAAGTTTAATACTATTTATCGGAGAATAACGATTAGGAACATATTTAATACTATTTATCGGAGAATAACGATTAGGAACATATTTAATACTATTTATCGAAGTGTAATAAATTGGGAACATATTTAATACTATTTATCGAAGTGTAATAAATTAGGAACATATTTAAGACTATTTATCGAAGTGTAATAAATTAGGAACATATTTAATACTATTCACTGGAAGGAAATGATTAGGAACATATTTAATACTATTCACTGGAAGGAAATGATTAGGAACATATTTAATACTATTCACTGGAAGGAAATGATTAGGAACATATTTAATACTATTCACTGGAAGGGAATGATTAAGAACGTTTTAAGTAATATTTTTTGGAGAGGGTAGATTAGGAATGGTATTTAATACCATTTATCGGAGGGGAATGATTAGGCATATCTTTAACACTATTTATAGGAGAGGAATGATTAGAAGCATATTACTATTTATCGGAGAGGTATGATTAGGAACATGTTTAATACCATTTATCGAGTAGAATGATATAAAAGGTATTCCGCTCAAGAGTATATTGAATTTCGGAAGGCTGTTTTCAGTGGAAACAAGAAAAACAAAATATTAATATGGGTATGTTATTTTGAAACAAATGAAATATAGCTAAAAAAAAAAGAAGAGAAAAATTGTTTCATTTTTAAATTCTACTTACTCCTAGTAGATCGCTGATAATATATTATGCCTCAATCGTCATTAATTATTTCGTCCCTAATTATCAAGTACTCAATGACTATAGTTAAGGCCCCTCTGTCATATCTCAGAGAGAAAATAAATACGTCAGATAGTGTAAAAATAATTAACAGCGAGATCAGTTTTTTACAAATAATTAATATCATCCGACATTTGTCAAATCCGGGCTCCATTTCCACCCACTTTTCGAGAGTGTGTGAATCTCTTTGATCCCTCCCACGTATGCTTTCCGCCGGAATACAAACCCCATTCTCTCCCTTTTGACAAAACAAGATCTCTATTTACGAACTGAATCCATCTTTAGAAAGACAGCACCAAAAGGAATGTTGGCTGTGAAGTTTATATCGCTGTTGACATCTAAAAGAGATCCCGCCGATACCGAAGAACAGAAGCTTTTTTAAAGAGCGAAGACAAAGCCATATCTTTAAACAGGAGCTGAACTAACGCACGATCTGGAGAGAAGCGTGGCAGGGGTGGAGGGAAGGAAAGGAACAAAGCAGAACAGACAGAACAAACCGTGTTCTTTGGCAAGGGAAGAACGTTCCATGCGGAGGCTTTATTCGAAGGAGAGGCGCATCCCCGAAAATAGGCAGATCCATGAATCAATCAGATTGACGGTGGTCTACTTCTCGCATGTTTCCGCCACTGAAAGGGTTAATGAAAGGGTTCTCCGCGGCTATATATAACGGCTAATTGAAAGGATGGTTCGGATTTTACGAGGGTGGGATGATGGCTCGCGGCCGTAAATTTACGCCGATATCGTCATAAAGTGGTAATTTCGATGTCGTTTCCCCGTTAGGTGTATGAGGGGCTGAGCTCCTGAAGACTGTATTCTTTCTAAGCTTCCATGTTGAAAGCATTAATCCTATCCATTAATTCAGATGTATTGGTAGTATTATATGAAAATGAATGCAATCGCTTGAATTTTTGTGCATCTCATATGAACTATTTTACTTATTTATGTAGAGCGTATTACAATTCACCTCACAATTTTCATTTCATATTGTGATATTTCTGATTTCATATTTTTCAAATTTACCTCCCCGAAATATACAAAGCAATAAATAAGTAAAAATTGCGAGATTGTTCACTATATGTGTGTATACATGTGTGTGTTTCAAGAAAAATTCGAATCCAAATCTGAACTTTATAAGTCTCTAGTAGGGAAGAAATTAATTTTAGATTAGCTTTTATTTCACTGTGAGCGCAATAGTCCGAAAATTGGCTCGACGATTGAAATTTGGAATGCGGAATTATCAACAAATGTTCTAGATTTTGTTCTTTTGATGAAATTTGTCTATTTATCCATCTTTCTTTTTTATGTGCACATGCGATAAATCTGAAACATGACGAACTAAAGGAATGTTTAGGTGCATACCAAATGCCGAATTTTTTTAGATGCAAGGAAAAAGTTAACTATTTATTCGTGTATTTAGGAACACAATAGATTTAAATTCCAAAAAAACTACATAAATGAAATTTTACATGTGGTAACATTATTAGTATTTCACATTTATTCCAAATTTGACCCAATCATTCAAAAAGATGCAGCCGAAAATCTTTACTCAGCTCTTTACATAACGACGAAAATAACTATAAACAAATCATAACTCCCCCTTGATACATATGTCTTAAAAAAATAATAAATTATTAAGCAATTAAAAGAGACAAGAGACGAATAATTTATTGATAAAAGTAATTTTCTGATAAAGAATATTGCAAAAAATATATGCTTAAGTAGGCAACTTACGTTATACTATTTTAAATTAAGAAACAAAATATGTCATATTCTTGGTGAGTAAATTTGTCTTGCTACGCTTAAACGTAAAATACGGCGTAGCGTTTTTTTTTTTTTTTTTTTTTTTATCTTTCACGTGAAGTAAATACGGAGGAAATACAGAAATCATCATAAAATTTAACTCGCGATGCAGTTTTGGTACAGTCTCAATACGATTGCTTAAAAACTATCAATACTAAATAGATGCTTTTTAGAAAGTGCGTGAAGTTCCATAAACAAATCTACATATTTGCAGGATTGGCTTGATTTATCACCAGAAATACGTAAACAATTTGCTAATTTTCAAAATAAAAGTTAGCGAACTATCTCTTACAAATTTTTATACTTTATAGATAAATATTATCCTTAAACTGTTAGAATTTTTTGAAATATTTAACGTCATCAAAACACTCGTATTTCCAAAACTTATTTTCAAATTCGGATGTAAAAGTGTAATTAAATATATAAAAATTTCGACAATGAATGAAACTTGATCTGAACCAATCTAGTTAAACAAGAATAATTATTAAGAATGTGTGTTACAGAAAAAAAAACAACTTTTTAATAAATAGAGATAAGATAAAACATTTTATTCCAAATCCTTTCGTATTTTCAAATGAAAGATATTATCAATAAAATGTATCATGTCACTTTCTCGTCACTTTTTAATGTTTTTTCATGTCAAAATTAAAAATACTCTTTCATCTGAAAAAAAAAGCTTTTAATGCCAATTTTTCTTCATCTTTAGAAATTTTTTATTTGTTTTTTTTAATTAAATATATAAAAATGCAATTTAGAAGAATAAATTTATTATAAGTAAATTCATAATGAATTAAAAAGCCACATATTCTCATATCAAAGCTATTTAATACTTTTTCACTTGTGCTTTCCTTCCTAATTTGTAAATACATTTTTATGAATAGAAAATCCTTCATCATTAAAGCATTAATCAAAGAGAATAAGTTAAAAAAAACACTCTTCAATATGTACAATCGAAAACTAAAGCAATTGTTTTTAAAAAAAGCTTTGTGAATTTATTGCGATTATTGTTATTAAAGCACAGGTTTTAAGAGCAATTTGTGTTCATGGTTTCGAATACATTTATTTGAAAATTTGATAGAAGTCTATCAAAACCTTAGCCTTAACCATTTATTGTGTTTTAATAATTAAAGAATATGAGGCAAAAGAAATTGTTTCTGATGATGGATAGCAACACCATAGTTCACGTGCAAGAATCCACTTAAAATAAGATGTTATTTACGGTTTCAGACCATTTAATTATTATCTTGAAAATGCAAGCACATGCTGGAATCACTCAATTTAACTGTTCATATACCATTCAACTAGAAAGAGAACTCTTATTTCGTTTCCCAAATACATTTTCATACATTTTTCTCTAATTTTAATGTTTTTATTTATTTATTTTCATGAATACTTTGTAATTTTTTATTGCAAATACAAACCAATCCCTTAATTTAGTTCAGCTATTCTATCATGTGCCTTTGTCTGTGTTGGGAAAAAAATCGCCTTTTTTTTCGTATTTTAAGTCAAAAGTGGGGTTTCCATTTCCAAGCTTTTTTCATCGTGATTTTCCGAAAAATTGACCTTATGAAATTATTATGAATTTAATATTAAAGCATAAGTAGCAGATACAGTTTCCGGTAATAGTTTGACCTCTGAATTCATGCACAATTCATACGAACCCATTTAGGATAGCTTCGATTTTATGGCTCAAAAATCAGCTCAATTGAACAACTGATATATGATCTCACTCGATGCAAGAAATCACGTTTACAAAAATCGAAAAATATATTTAAAAATTTTAGCGAAATTTTTTCAAAAAATAAAAATAGCAGGAAATTTCCGATTTATTGTGATTTTAATATTGAAGTACGTACTACAGGAATAATTTCTTGCTCCTGTCGTTCATTAGCCCCAGATTTTATGTGTATTAGTGTACTTCTAAGTAGAATGTTATTTGTTTCGGTTTTATATACAGGGTAATTATGAGTGAATATTCTAACTTTGCACATCTTGTTAAAGAAAACGAAACAAAACAAAGCACAGCTTTGTTGTACATCGGAAATATATATATATAAATAATAATTGTTGAAAGTTTAAATTCAACACAGTCGTAAGATTTCAATATGTAGCCCTCCGTGAATGTGAAAAATATCGAAGCATTTAAATAACTTATTCCTTAACTTTTTCTACATTCTTGTTCTGAAACTTTGAAAGGATGAAAATATACATGTACATCTGTTTAGTTTTTAAAAATTGTATTACCACAGGCGGTTATTACGCCACTATCAACCGACGTTGACAGACTTTAGACATCCATATCTACAGACTTTCAAAGCATCAAAATCAAAGTTACTAAAAAAGTATGGGATGAGTTACATAGTGTTGATATTACTTATTATTATGTTTGGACGGGATGACAATGAAAATGTATAAGCATGTTGAATTGAAACTTCCAACTATTAAATGTAATTTCTGAATACAACAAGGTTGTACTTTGTTATGTTTTTTAATAGTCCTGCGAAATTCAAATATTTATTTATTACCTTGTACAATCTTGTACAATCTTCAAAAATCAGAATCGGCCAAGCTACGCCAATTATAATCTTGGAATCTCAAACAAATACCGAAATTGAAAAGATTAAAAAAAGTGACCTTGAAGTAAGAAATCATTATATAAAAATATTTGTTTTATATTTAAAAAAAGTCTTGTACAATAGATAAAAAGGAATTTTTGATCACTCGTATTTTATGTATTGTCGTATCATTCATCCGATCGTGATAAAACTTTGCCAACTTATTGTATTGTACCTACTTAGAAAATTCATGTTTTCATACTGCTAACTGTAGTTGGATAACTAAGAAATTTACAAAAACAAGATTTGATTTTTAATATTCATTGTCGACAAGGAAATCAATATCATTCTCTATATCATTCCTAATTTAACTTGGTGGCTATTTCAAATTTCAAACGATATTTACAAAATTATTTCTTCAGCGGCAGTAACACGTCGGGTACCAGTTAGTTCTTAATAATAACATAGATTCGCATGATTTTTTGTTACTTCATTATACCATATTATTCTTAATAGAAACAACGGCCTCACAGAAGAGAAACCACTTTTTTTCCTTTTCAATTTCGCGTACAGCCTCAGTTAGTTTGCCTACGAGCCCTTCCCATGAAAAGCGCCGGCGACATTTACGAGCAGTTAGCGAGTCCTAATTTTCGCCATTTTGGACGTTCCATCGGCAGTTGTTAAGTAACCGGAGAACTACTTTTATAGGGGACGGAAGCTCAAAGTTTTCGCCAAACCACGGCCGGTTCGGGTTTCGGTTAAGGCTGCTTTTATTACCGAGTGGAAAATTTAGTGGTCGTATTTTGTTGCTCATACACCAAACGAGACGAAGATTGGCGGTAAAAGAGGTACATAGTGTCGAGTTTTATTAGTTTCTTCGGTTTTTATTTTAAAATCCTAATTCAAAATAGAGAGGGTTGTGCAAGGATTCGCCTTTTCATAACATCAAGTGTCATAAGAAATTGCTCACGGCTCATTTATTTTCATTCTTCTTGTTGGTATTTAAAGGATGGAATGAATAATAATTGGATAAAGATAACTGAATTACTTTCATATTTGAAGAATTCTATGGCCATGCTCTTCAAAAGTAAGCCATTGAAGTGTACAATAACAGAAGATGAAGATTTTTATAATTATGAGTGTTATTTACTTTGCTTCAGAAGTTACCACACAAAGACACATTACAAGACCACAGCAAAATTGAATCAAATTTGAACTTTTTGGATTGATAGTTTCTTTATTTATATCAGAATAAAGGAATTACATCCTTTATTTATATCAGGATGTTATTAATTTTCTTATTTAAATGTTCAAAGGTATTCATTTAACCCTTTGCACTCCGATGGTGCCTCTGACTCACCTGTCAAGATTGTGCATCATTTTGACGTTTTATTTATTTATTTTTCAAATTTAATTGTTAAAAACGCCTACATAATGGTTAATAGATGTAGATTAATTTGTCAAAGAAATTCGACTTAAAAGAATTATGTATATTTAATTTTCATAGCAATAAACAAATCTTTGTATCAGGTGAATAATTTTGCATATAATTATTTTTCGGAGTGCAGAGAGTTAAGAATTAACGATTACAAGTTTCCTCTGAAGCTCATACTTCTTAAATTTTTTTTTATTAAAATGCTATTGAACGTCTAATAAAAATAGGGTTAACCATTAATTTCCCAAATAACCATTAAAAAATCGCAATGATTATAATGTGATTATTTATAAGGTGTTTTTTTTCAAAGACAACGGAAGATTCAAAATTTCAGAATGACCCATTCGTAATTTGAAAGTTCAAAAATGAATTAAGAACTGATATTATAACCTATTGCTCACAATTACAATATTTGACTTTACTAATACCTCATATGCAAGGTTATTCTAAAGTCCAAACCAAATAAAACTTTCATTCTAATCCCATGTAAGTAGCTCAGATAACAAACCCAAAACAAGCATGAATAAAACCCTATTATGGGCAGTGAGCAAAGTGTCACCCCCCCCTCACCTTCAGTCTTCGGTATCAGGCTTAAAGCACTTCCGGGGTCGTAAGTAAAGGCAAATCGAAGGTGTCAATCAAATGCTCGTTAATATGACGTTGTAGGCGATAGGACTGCTCCCACATTTATGTAAATTAGTTGAAATTCCCGTCTTTAACGTCAATCATTTTCTTATAGTAACTGATGCATGGACTGAAGAAGTGTGCGCATAGTCATTCCAGCTGATGAGACGGTATTTAAGAAAGGGAGTAGAGGGTCTTCAGGTAAGTTTCAAAAAATGATAAGATGTTATTATTTTAGTGAAAAGGTGTAAGGAACTGTTGAGTTCGTTTAGAAACGTTGTCAAGAAGACGGATTTTGAGATATATGAAGGGATAAAAGGTCGATAATTTCCATATTTTGGTGTGATTGCTGGAATATTTCATTTTTAGGAGAAGAAGATTAACTTTGTTTGGAATTGTACTCTTGACAGATACCTTTCTTTGTTTTTTGATTTGCATTTATTTTCAAAAAAGATTCTATTTTAGTTATTCTAGTTTTTAAAGACATTCAAGCTGCTGATTCAACTGTCAAGGTCGTCAACAAATTGTGTTTAAATAATTTTTGTAAATAGTTTGTGGGTCAGTTTTCATGGTTGGCAACATATTGGTCTCTCTCTCTCTCTCTTTTTCCCCTTTTCGTTTTCTAGAAATCTTTTTTTTAAAGATTAAAATGCATTTTAGTAGAATTTTATTACCGTGAACTAATACTTCCTCGGTAACAATTCTTTTGTAATTTTTTAACATTATAAAAGAAATAATTAAGTTCATTGAATGAATTAAAATAAAGGTATCAAAGAAGAAATTACTACTTATGATGGAAAATTTAGTATCATTCAAAAGTCTTTAAGAGATATGAAACCCCTTTTAGATATACAATAAGTTACAATAATATATTTAATAAAATTATAAGTTGAAATCTTTTCAAATAGAGCCTTAACTTTATTTATTAGAAAAAGCTGGAAATGAGATTTAATGGATAAACCTTGAGTTACTATTACTTAACCTCTGAAAATGATATTTTTCAAAAGTAACAAAATGGAATAATATTGTCAAGAAAATTTACGATGAATTTAAATCTATTTAGAAAGTCAAAACTCTAAAAAAATTTTTATTGGAACTTTTATTATTTCTCTAGAAAACTTATACCGGTTTTTTTAATTTTGAAAACCATAAACCTTAACTATAGAGCTCCATTTTTTGCATAGAAGTATCGATTTTCAACAATGCAAATATGATCTACAGTTGAAAGTAATAACTTAGAAGAAATATTGAAAATAATTGAAGTGAGATTAAACAGTTTTTATTTATATTCTTTTTAATAGCATATTTTTGTTGCGACATATTATGAAATTTAGATATGTTGTTTCAGTTTAAAGCTATGAGTTGGTCTAACCTAGCCCTAAAATTCCAAAAAAAGAAAAATGTATTCGAATTTATAGACTTTGAAGCTTATTTGATTATAGATTTTTTTTATCTAAACGAAAAGCGAATTTTTATTTATATAACTTGATTTAGATTGAAATTTGCTTTTTCACTCCTTTTAAAGTTTGCATTTGATTTGTTTGCGTTCCAATGTATTGTAACTAGAATTATTTTTGAGCACGACAATTTTATAAATTGTATATAATTTTAAATCCTTTCTTACGAAATATATTCAGCAGTATTGTGAAAAAAAATTAATTTGTATTTAAAATTTTTCAAACTTTAATTATTTTCTCAAAACTTCGATCTCATTTTAGATTTTTAAAATGATGAATTTTAATTTAAAATTGTATTTGAATTTTGACATTTTTTCTGCAATACATTTGAAAATATTGTCCCATAAAATTAAAAGCACGGTTGCTATGTTTAAAAATGTTTTAAAAATTGTATTTTTAATAATAGCAACTTATCAATCATACAAAATTTATCCCAAATATTAAGAATTAATTTTTTTAAAACCTTTTTTTTTTTTGCCCAATTCACATCAAAAGATTACGTTGTTGCTCTGAAATTCCATTTGGTTTAATTTTTTCTTTAAATATTTAATCACGTGATTTTCTTCAATCGTCTATTCATAGTTTAAAATGAAGTCTCCTCAAAACGTCTGTATGTTGGAACTACAAAAACTCCAGAAATAGTTAACGGATATAAGAGATATTTATACCATTTTGCAGATCATTTATTGGGGACAATTTTACTACATTAAAATACTACTTCAAACTGCACGTTTGCAAATAGGAAGGGTTGTGGTATACATATGCGTTACATTCCTTTGTTTAAGTTTGATTTTAAACGGTGGTTCAAATATAATTATACCGAAAAGAAGGACATGTCTACGGACATATAACTTTTTTACCTTTGTGACAGTCTAAATATTTCTGAATTCTATAAAAATTGTTTTGTAGCTATTTTTGATAATTTCTAAACATATTTTTATGTTTGTTTGATTTGTGTAACATGCACATGCTACTTTGGGTGGAGGCTAGATTTATTGTTTAAAGCTAATTTTTCGTCTTGAATGCTATGCCACGGGCAATGCTGAGCAGGTGCTGCTAGTTGAAAATTAAAAAAAAAATCTACTTAATATCTGCAGTTTACAAGACAAATAAAGAAGCGATTATAATACCTCAAAAATGAGAAGATGAATGAACCGCACACTACGTATCATACAATTGGTTTCCATTAGAAAAGTTTTAAATATAAATTCATAATAATAACATTGATATTAACAACAACCTTCTCTTTTTTACAATCAGAAAATTGATGAAACCAAGAAAACGGCATAATTTTCCTTGAAATAATGAAATTTATTGTAGAAATATATGAAAAAATATTTAATTAAAAGTTGGTTAGTTTGCAATTTATAAAAATATTTACAATTTTGTGTATAGTACTCAAAAAGATATAAAAACCAAATTTGTGTAAAAATATCTATTCAATTTTGGCTAAATAATTACTCTAACGCTTGATTGTAAATTAAAATTTTAGAAATATTTTCTAATGGCCAATATTTTCTACTTTTTGGAATTGAACTTTATATTTATCACAATATTATGCAATTTCTTCATTAAAACATTTCAGAATTGCTTATTACTTTTATTATGGGTTTAAGTATTTACCTTTGTATTCATTAACGCAATTAAGTACTCATGGCCTTTTCATAAGTTAAGTTATAATAAGTGGTGGTGATAATAAACTGGATAATTATGCATAATCACCAGAACTTATTCATGCTCACTTGTAAGTTCAGTAATGGTACCAGCAATTATACATAACGACCAGAAATAATTCATACTCACTAATAAGTTCAGTAATGGCACCAGCAATTATGCATAATCACCAGAAATAATTCATACTCACTAATAAGTTCAGTAATGGCACCAGCAATTGTGCATAATCACCAGAAATTATTCATACTCACTAATAAGTGCAGTAATGGCACCAGCAATTGTACATAATCACCCAAAATTATTCATACCATTAATAAGTTCAGTAATGGTACTGGCATACATAAGGATAAGTTAGGATAAATGTTGGTGATAATATTCTAATGCTTCCACGAATAGAAATACAAGTACACTCCAGTTTTAAGTCAGTTAAGTTAAGTTCAGTCAAGTTTTTACAAGAATACTTTCAGTAATATTAGAAGCTGTTTAAAATCTTTTTGTATTTTGTAGAAACAGTGAGTAGAAAATAATTTATGAGACAGTGATATATTACCGAACATTTCACTGGGAACTCATTTTAATCTCCATCTTTTCAAACTGCGTGTTTGCTTTGAAACTGACAGAGCTGAAAACCGAACCAGAAGTTTCTGGGCATTGAACCCCTGCCGGGAAACAAAGAGGTTTTTCAAGAGTCTCTCTATTCAAACATTCCATCAATAGTTTTTTAAGGATGTGACACACTGCATAGCTGGAGCGTCGGATGCGAGAAAAAAGTGTTGAAGAAACATATACCACAATCGTTCACCAAAGAGAAAGAAGTGTCACTCCAAGATGGCACTGCTGAACACTAGGAAATGTAAAAATAACTGATCGTCGAGGGACACACCATAGGACGAAAAAACAAACGGGCGATAGGGTCTAGGGTTTCTGAGACAGGGTTTAAAAATACATACCTTCTCTTCGATACAAACAAATGCGTTTCGTCATTGTTCCCCGTCAACCGGAAGAGAAAGACGAATGAGAGCAGAATTATTTTTAAAAGAAGAGAAATCGATCTGATAGGTGATTCCTGTCTGCGAGTGCACTTTTGACTTTGGGAGAAGAAGAGAATGGGGGCTTTGTCGCTGAACATTTGATGCTGTAAGAGAATCGTAATTTTGCTTCCCACGGTGCGTTGAAATGTAAGATAAGGCTTCTGCGCTTCAAAATTTGCAAAAGGTACTATAAATAATACACTTTTCTATCAAATCATCTACTTGCAGTGCTCTGTTGTCGATGTTAAAATTGGAATAAAATACAAACAAATTGAAATCTACGATCGCAAATTTCAAGATATCGCGTGAGAACAAAATTATTTTTAAGTCATTGTTTATCTTAATTAACTTGTCATTAATTAATTTAAACCAGTTTGAAACATTTACAAAATTTCTCTAACGGTTTCACCCCCCCTCTGTGTGTGTGTGTGTGTGTGTGTGTGTGTGTGTGTGTGTGTGTGTGTGTGTGTGTGAGAGAGAGAGAGAGAGAGAGAGAGAGAGAGAGAATGATAATTTTTTTAAACTTTCATTTTCAATTTTTCTAACTGGCAAACAAGGTTTTGGAGCTAGAATGATTTTGAGATGAAATAACAACTATGATCTCCTAGTTCTACGTCACAACCTTTTAAAAACGCCTCTGCTGTCAAAAAAACATGCGTAATAATAAAGCAATAGTGGTAAAAGCAGGTGAACCTTCTAAAAACGCATCTGCTTTCAAAGAAGCATACATAATTATAATAAAGTACTGATAAAAGCAGGTAAAAATATTTTTTGCCCGTGAAATTCAGAGATATTAAAACCTCCTAACGAAAGCAACATTATGTTCTCACATGATAATAATTTTTTGTGAGTCTTTTTTTTCTTCCAATTTTTAGCATATATTTCGATGAAAAAAATTGCGATATGTTTTCATTAAACATTTTATTTGCAGAAACTGAAGTATTTAACGATGACTAGTCTATTTGGAGATAGGTTGGTCGGTTCATCGGGATTAAATCATTGATAAACGTTTCAATTAATTATTTTGTGTAATTCAGTTTTGTTGGCTTTTTCAGAAAAATCTTTTTAAATTTCAACTTTTGATAAATATTCAATATATTTAGAAGCTATTCTATTCAGTAGATAACATTTCTTTAATTTTATATTTATAGCTCTATATACAAAATTATATAAGAGCAGAATAATTTAAAAATTGAGGCCCTAATTATTTAAAAAAAATAGTGGCTCTAAAGGCACTAAATATTTTGTATAATTTGATTTTAGTGACGTCCTCAGAAAAATATTTTTGAATATGAAATATTGAATTGATTGTTTTAAGTTTAATTGATTAGTCAGTCACTATTGATTAGTTTTAAGTTTAAATTTAAAAAATTAAATATAGCAAAGTTTCAAATATTTTATTAGTAGCATACCTAGTATTGAAATAGGGAATATAAGTGGAGTTTTCATATCTTGATTGCCAAACAAAGGGGAAATCTTATGGTAAAATGTTAGGGGTAATAATGAATGCGATTAGAATTTCATTTCCTCAATGAGATACATAATTAAATAGACTTAAAGCAAAAATCGATAAGATAAAAAAACTGGCATCATTAAAAAGGTTATATATAAATAATAATTTTAAGATGACGTGAAAATCATTTTTGTCCTGTCATATTTTCGAAAATATTTGAGAGAAGTCAAGCTTTCACTCAGTTTTTAATTAGCTAAAAAATTGATTAACATTTCAAAAACCTCATTTCAAAATGCACATTCTGCAAATATATATTTCCAAAATCATATATATTCCGAAATATATATGAACCAGGTTTGGTAGTTTTAGGTTTTTTTGGTAGGTTAGGTCTGATTATTTATACCATGTTCCGAAAGTTGATTTCGTTCTTTAAATTAATTCTTTAAAATTACGTTACAGAAATTTTTAAAGTTTAAGCATAAAAATCAAAGCATAATTTTTAATGTATCGAAAAGGAAAATATATCCCCAGTAGAAAAGGTTTAAAATCATTAAATATTTTCTACCGATGCGATGATTGTTAAATGAAATTATCCAATTTTGGAAAAAATTCTATTACGGTTTTAAAATAGTTTGTCATCTTGATGCGTATTAATCATAAGTTTTATAGCATAAATTCTAAAAAAGAACAACAGTTGTAATAGATAACAAGATATCGGTTTAAATAACGTATTTAAGGTAAAGGTTTTTATGATTAAAAAATTATATTTTTATCATTTTTACCTTTTTATATAAATAGTTTACTAAAAGAATAAAGATAATAAATTAGAACTCAAGACTTTGTTGAATCTGCTCATTTTAGACCTATTTGAATTAGAAAAACGTATTTTTGAAAAATATCAGTCTGTCTATCTGCGACAAAGTTAACTCAAAAATGATTTCATTTTTAAGGTGGAAATTTTATATACAGTCTTAACACAAAATTTACAGATATCTATTAATTTTTAAGTAAAATATGTTCAGAAGTCCGTCTGTCTCGCTATTCGAATATAAGACTCGATAAATACAAAACGAGTGGATTCATATAGATAAGATTTGATGTCCATATTTAAACTCTAGAATGTAGACAGTTATCGAAATTGGAACCATATCCAGCAAAGGAAATGACCCTCTGACGGTCTGTGCTTCAGAAATATGTGAATGCCATAATTCAAATGCACAATGATTTATATATGTACCAAATAAGGAATGGGATTTTGTGATTATGAAGGCAGTTTTGTGACAATTTTTGAATCAGTTGAGAAAGGCATGTTCCAAGAATATATTCAACATTTTTTAAAATCTATTAACTACATGCTACGGATAAATTACCAAATGACTCGTAAATATTGGCACGATAGATTCAATAAACATGCTATACTCAAGCCAAATTTTAGCATTGCTTACCAAATATACTCCAATGACATATAATGCATTCTCTGGCAGGAAAAATTTATAAGACAATATGCAAGAAAGTTTTGTGGAGATCACTCCGACTATTTCTTTTTTCCTTCTCTCTTTTTTCTTGTGTAATTCATTTTCAGTTTTGGAATACAGACTGCTAACATTTGCTGTTTCCGTGACTGGAACAGGGGTAGCACGCATTCCTTAAGATCTTGGAGTCCTGGGTTCGAACATGTTTGTACTCCCTTTATTCTATATGTCAGATGCGTGAATATCCCCGTTTAAAAAGGGGCTGAGCAAGCGAATGTGATGCGTCATTATCTAAGGCATGCTGCTAGCCTTAAATCGGGCTACTTAAAACAAGAGACGCAGCCTAGGCTTAAATTCGCTGACTGCGTCAGTGAATTTGTCCCTGATAACTGCCATTAGAAACAAATAACAAAATAACAACAACAGGTTCTTAAATAATTATAAGTCTCTCTCTCTCTCTCTCTCTCTCTCTCTCTCTCTCTCTCTCTCTATATATATATATATATATATATATATATATATATATATATATAAAGTATATAAAGTAGTGTGCAGAAAAACTTTGTTTAAAATATTTGCTCTCCCCAGAAATATACAACGCCGCAGAGGGAATTATCAAAATTGAAAGATCTTTTCAATTTTAAAGTACTCTTGTAAAGATGGGGGAAAAATCTTCTTCATAATCTGCCATTTCCACAATAATCTAAAAGACACAAATAGCTTCATTTTTTTTCCTAGCAATACTTCATATCTTCCAAATACATAACCACCTCACTAACTTCACCCATTGTTGCCACAGTTGCCATTCTAAAAACCAAAGCATAAGAGGCAACGAACACACACTGCGTAATTTGCTTATGGCCTAGCCAGCAGCAAAAGCAACCGACCGTTTCCATATCCCATTCGCCATAAATTCCATACCCTAACCTTGTTTAGAGATACGATAATTTTTTTCCACACCCTTTTTTCGTGCAAAGGAGCGTTTAAATTTCACCCCCTGTTCTCTGATGCTTCTGCTATATCTGGCTTTTTGCTTTCCCTTTCGCTTTGTCTTATTATAACTGCTTCAGCAATAAAGACGGTTGTTTGTAATAAATAAAACTGCAGCAGAACAGCTTGGATTGAGAAAGAAAAAAAAATTGCTGAATCGTGTTAATAACGTAAGAGGCTATATGCCGTGAATTATGTTAGTAGATTAGCGCTCATGTGTTAGCCCATTTTGTAGGGTAATACGTAATACATCAAGATGAAATTTTTTTTCCCAACTTTGAATTTACACAAATGCATTTCAGAAATTTATTGTTGGCAAGGTGCAACTGCGGAATTTTTTTTCTCCTCCAAGTGAAAGCTCTTTCTCAACTGTCCCATTATTTTTTTTTATTTCTTGTTCTTTTTCGTCCGCTAATTTAGTAAATTAAAAAAAAAAACTGTTTCGTCATTACAGTAAAAAAAATGCTGGATTTCAAATCAAAGATATCTTTTAACAGTTTAAATTGCTCCATTATAAGCTTTTTTTTGAAAGGTGATTTAATACAACCTTTCATGTGTCTAAATTTTCATGTACTTTCATTCAATTTACACATATTAATGTCTGAAAAACTATAATGGGAATAAAATCTTGACGTCGAAATAAATTAATGCCCATTTGTAGTTTACATAAACATTAAACTAATCAAATTCTGTGATAATAATGAAAACTTTGCTATACTTATTTATTTCAATTATATTTTCACATTATTGTTATAAAAACAAAGAATTAAAATACTTTGATTATAAACTACTTCAATATTACATAATTTCTAAGTATAAAATGAATTATATCGATAAGGTAATTTAACTAAAATTTATTTAGTTTCATACTTATAAGGAAATGTGTTTGATATTTCTTATGAAAATTAATTTCAAAGGGGTTTTATTGAAACTGAAATTATAATAAAAAATTTCACTTCTTCCATCAAACTGTTTTGATTATATTTATTTTCAGCTAATCGTTTATAAATTTATTGCACGTTTCCAGTATCACTCGAATTACATTATTAGGACCATATATTTTTACAATAATTTATTATTTAATGATATATCGAATATAATTGCTCTAAAAGAACATATGCAATGTTCACGTCATTGCTCAATGGCATGTCAATATTTTTAGAATGTAAATACTCGAAAGCAATGTGAATAGTAATTCTAATACAATAATTAATAATATAAAGATTAATAAAAATGTTTAATACTCGGATATTAGAAGTTAAAAATAATTTTTTCAGAAACATTTCTAAATTATTATCTGATGTTTAATATCCTTATTTCTTTTTTTTAATTCGATTTTCAGTTTTTATGATTAATTTTGATGCAAGAATTTTTTTGAAGAAAGTGAAATGCTACAAAATATTTCTCTTCGAAAATAGATTTTAAGAAAAGATTTCGATTTATCATATTGAGAGCTATATGAAATGTAATAAAGCTAGAACTTTTGAATATTTTTTTCTATTAAATTTTTAGTAATAGGCATGAAGTAGTATGCATGTCGCGTAGAGAAATATCATGGCTGAAATAATGAAGATGTGTATAGAAAAATATCACGAATCAAAGAAATAATATCGTTTTGATACATGCTCAATACATCAATAGATTGCGTGTGCCAAATTTGATAGCTATTGATCAAATGATTTGGATTGATTGGACCAACATGCTCATATATCCATTTTTAATATTAGATTGCTCTCTAATTTTTGTATTCTACTAAAGGCCAGTATTGCTTGTTGTCAATAAACTGTTTCTTAGTGAAAAAATATTTTAAAAAACTAAAAATATTATTTAAAAAATTAGGCAAAAACATTTTAAAATCATGTTTAAAAAAAAGACATTTAAGGATTAAACATATAAAAATATTAAATATTTCTGTTTATTATAAAAAGCGCCATTCAAATAAAAAAAAGATAATATATTTTAAAAGAAGTGATTTACACAAAAGTAAGCAGTAGAAAAAATTTAACCAAATCAAATCCTAAATTTGTACTTCATTATAGAAGTAACTTTATTATAAAAGAAAAGAAATAATTTACATGAAGAAGTGAATGTAAGTAACAGAAAGAAAAAATTGCTTAATTTATTCCTATATTCGTACTATATTGTCAAGCCAACTCTTCTAATTAAATAAAGAAGAAAAAGGAAAACAGTTCTCCCGGATTTCAGTATTTGATTTTATTTTAAAAGAAAAAAGGTAAGACTCCTTTATTTTTAATAATTTACCCGAAGAAGCTAAAGTAAGCAGCAGAAAAAATTTAGCTCAATTAATTCCTAAATTTGTACTGCACCGCCAAGCCAACTCCTTCGGTTAAGTAAAGAAAAAGACGGAGTAGAGATTCTTCCCTTCTATTTTCTTTCTGTCATTCCAGATTTCAATTACTGCAGTCCAAAAATCCGAAAGGCTCCAGAAGTATTACGCATATTATGACCAAAAGTCAAAACAAATGCACACTCCACTTTTGAAGTGACAGGCAGACGTCAGAGCCCCCCTTCGCGGAGATTCCACCACGATGGATCTGTCTCATTACTTGAAATTCTAACGAGAACTCAACCTCCTCAAGAAACTGAGGAAGCATGTTAACCAAATGTTACCCTCAGTGACACGATGAGCTTGGCAGGGGGATATGAACACCTGCCGCCGTCACTTTCCTTCCCGAAATGTAGTGCCATCGAGGGTATAAATGGGTCCTTTCAGACCATTGGGACTAAATGTCTCAGAGCTGTCTACTGTGTTACAGTTGCAGTTGAAGAGCAACGAGGCAGAGTTTTCTTCAAGTAATTTGATTCTGTGGTTGAAGAAAAGCACGAAAAAACAGGCTATTTTTCTCGGAATGAATTTTTAAGTTCATTGTGATGTCATCCGCTGCCCACACCCAATCGGTGCAGGCGTTCTCGGAAAATAAATGGGTTAATTGACAGTGATCATTTTGAAGCTTGAAATGTCTAATACACATTAAAGTGTCTGTCTAATTCATTCATGTTATCAAGAGGCGAAGATGACGCAGGTTTTGTGACAGTCTAGTTTCTTAGTGAATATAAAGAGTTTTAAATTTTGAAGTATTTTAAGTTTTATTGAAGAATTTCGAGAAAGATGGGATATGTTTGTTGTTGTTACTTATGTCACCTCTAATGTACAAGCATGATGAGGCTGTCAGCGATTTTAAGCCGAATGAGTGTCTCTTGTTTATCAAGTAGCATCAACTAGGGCCAAGAGTACGACTTAGATACCCACTCATCATATTAACTTGCACACCCTCTTTTTACAAGGAGGGGAGGCGCATTCACACACCTCCTAGAAAGATGGGATATATTAACCCTTTGAATTCGGAAAAATAATTCGATGCATAATTATTCACTTAATATGTGGACTTTTTCATTACACCAAAAAAAATAAGTACCTACGATTGTTTTAAGTTGAGTGTCCCTGACAAAACAAACTACATCATTTTAACATTCTATAGATATTTTTAACAATTAAAGTTTTAAAAAAATAAGTCAAAATGATGCATCGTTTTGAATGGTGATCTAGAGAAGACAACTGACTTCAAAGGTTTAAGTATATTGATAATTTTTAGCATCAATCTGAATGAATTAATAAGCAATCAATTTATTAATCCTTTCTAATTATATTGCAACAAAACTTATTGTATTCCTTGAGCTAATTTTTAAACATTATATTAAATTTAAAAAATTCATATGCATAAGTTTTTTTTTGTATTTGGTTTTGAATTTAAAAGGAAAACTTCATTCCGATAAATAAATAAACATAGAAATAAAGTAAACTTTTTCCATTCAGTGTATTTTAATCTATAATACTAATATATAATTCTGATGCAGCATGAGAGTTATTTGAGATTGATCTCGTAGTTCCGTGTCATGGTCAGATGACGAAGATGATACTTGAACTGCCACCCTCCCTTAAAAATTTTCCCTCCAAATCAGCTAGAAGAAATTTTATTCATACTATTAGATTTAAAGTGCACTTTTTGTTTTCTAAGAAAGAAATTGTTATCAATCAATTTTCTGTTATTGTCTATATTTGTTTTCTAAGAAAGAAAATATAATCCCAACTGACTGTTGCCTTTTGGACGGGAGACATATAGAAGTGGAATGACAAATAACTTAATTTTGATATCAAGATATTCGTTTTCTCATATTTTTTCTTCACTTTAAGAGACAACTTAGATAATATATAGAGAAAAAATAATCCAAAAATGAATTAGATTTCTTGAAATAGATTGTCCAGTTTGTTATTAATTAAGTTTATTTCTATAAATTAATAATATCTACAATGTAAACACAAATAAAAACTCTTTCTTGTTAGATGTTATTATTGAAGTCGAAATTAATTGTATATTCTTTTCTGTTGAAATAAACATAAGAATAATAAACATAAATATAACTAACGTTGGTACCATATGAATCGCCCTTCCTATATACCCTCTGTTTAATTAAATGAACTCTTCTCTAGTACAATTAAAATTTAGCAAAAGAAGAAACCATCTAATCAGATAGGTGGTCCGAATCAGAGGCATGAATCGTGGCATTGAACATATTAATATGTATTTTCTTAGAAGCTTTGTTGATTAGAAGGTATTTATTAGCGACGAAAATAGGTACAAGCTTGAAATATTGAATAATCACTAAAGTTCTCTTGCGCGTTATTTGTGAAAGTTTAGAAACTCTTTCGACTTTGAATCTTCTCACAGTTTTGTAATTTCAAACATCTGTATTGACTCTTTCAGATAAGATTGATTCACTTTTTTTTCGGAAAGAAAGGAGTACACAGAAACGCATTCCATGGAAATTATATGGATTCTAAGAAATAAACCGGATCAAAATTATATAATTTTAAATTTTTGGAAAGAAAAATTTAAATTTAGAGGAAGAAAATATTTTGCAATTTAGTCGTCCATATTATACATTTCATTCAGGAGAGAAGGATTTTTTTTAATAATTTTTAAATTGATGATGATTTTTAATTCTTTGATTAATTAAAAAATAAGCACAATATTTATGAAATGCACTTTTAAAAAGAAATAAATACTTTAGATCGTACTTTAAAAAGTTTCCTATTTTTTAAAAAAATCAAGGTTATAGGTTTAAATGACATTTTGGTGCATATTCAAAAAATATCGTTTGAGTTTCTTGGCAAAATTGTCGTATAAGAAAATACATTCCTGTTACTTAATAACATATTATAATGTATAGTTATAAAATTTTAAAAAGAATCGTAAGAAAATTGTTCAAAACTGAAAAATATTTATATTTTTTCCCAAAACTTTCTTCCAATATTTCTCGATCTAAAATAATAACAACAATAATAAATGCTTATTCCTACCAAATAGTTTTTTATTCATTAATGTAACCTTTCTCAATTCTAAATTTCTTCTGACTTCTTTTAATTAGGTAATTTAAATAACGTCATCTTTCTTTGTTTTTTAAACAATTTATAAATTAATTGTTGCACTAATTTTAGAACAAATAACATTATTTATTTCATATTTACTTTTGCACGATAAATATATTAGCATTTTAGAATAAATTCTCTGAAAAACTCTAGCATAAAATGTGATAATGAAAAATATAATAAAAAATTGTTTAAATTATTGTTAATAACTCTCGTAAAATTATTGTTTGTATCATTATTTAAGACATTCAGAACCTTTCTCCATAATTTTTTGAATTGAACTTTCAATTTATCACAACATTATGTAATCCGTTCAGTAAGACACTTCAGAATTGCTTATTACTTTTATTGTGGGATTAAATATTATATTTATTAAAGCAATTAATTACTTATAGTCTTTTAGTAAGTAAGTTATGATAAATTTTGGTGATAATAAATTGGCGATTACGCATAATCAACGGAAATTATACTCATTTATAAGTTGAGTGATAGTATCAGTGATTATATATAATCATTTGATTAGTAACATTGAAATTATTGTTGTTACAAATGACACTTGCTATGGACAAACGCACTGACGGCCGTCATCGATTTTATGTCACCTAGAGCCAAGAGTACAAGTTTGCTACATCACACTTGCTTGCATAATTCCTTTTTACAGAAGGACACATTCATACAATTAACTGATAGAACATGGAAGGACAACCATGCCCGCACCGGGATGCAAACCCGGGTCGCACAGATCATGAATAAGACGCGCTACTCCTAAAGCCTAGTTTCAACAACCTGCGAATCTTCAGACGGGCTACGTGTTCCCCCTTTTTACTCCTCTTGCGGTTTCTTGGGGTCCTTTGATGACTGGACACTTTATGGAACATTTGTGGGAAAAATGACGCGTCCAGAGGCATCAAATAACCCTAAGAAACCACAAGAGATGTAAATCAGGAGAACGCATGGCTCGTCTGAAGTTTCGGCGGGTCATTGAAAAGTCAGGACGCCAGCCACATTTAACATAATACATGTAATAAACATTGTTATTACATTGCTGTTAATAAACATTTTATTGTTTATAACAGCGTTGTATTCACTCTGTATTACAACAATGCATTTACAGCCTTTTAGTACAGTTGCTCAAAACTATATTATTGTGTATCATCAACACAGTATTTAGTGTATATGCTGACAATGTATTTATAGTTTCATACTGCATAAGCTCAACAATGCAACACATTTAGATACTAGTTCCTTTCATTCTTTCTCTGTTGCTGAACCATTTCAGAAACTCAAACTTAATAAAATAACTGCATTGTACATCTTTATGGAGATATACAATTCATCTTTAGGTAAGAATGATTCTTTTTACACCTTCTTTCGCCTTAAAGGCCTTTTTCATACCAATAAAAAAAATTACTGCACCATCCGTCTCAACAATCCCTTCCTCCAGGCAGACGCAAATTTATGGGCAACGTCTGTGGTTTTTCACCCCCTTCCCCATTCGGTTTTCGCACCCCATTACCCCTGAGGAGTGAAGTAATTATGAGGGATACCATCGAGAACAAAGATGCTTTTTATGTGTTTAAGCCGACGCTCGTAAATTCCTACCGCCAATTGTTATGTGCTCTCCTGGATAGGTGAAAACTGCGTTTCCCTCCAGTTTGAGGTTCGGCAAGGGAACATTCTTCTTTTCTAAAGCGCAGAATATAAAGCTTTACTTTAAATTTCTTCAATTGTAAAAGATTTTTTTAAAAAATTCAGATGTTATCTTTTTACTTTATTGCTGTGTAAAAAAAAAAAAAATCTTTTCAATGCAAACGTAAAAGACAGTTGATTCTTCTACGCCATGGATTTTGAATTATCGTTTAAACATAATTTATATAATAGTGATCGGGGTTTTGGGCACAAAAACCAAATTTGATTATTCTAAGCCAGGTATATGATATAATGTAGAACTCGAAGTTGAAATGTAAAATGTCGTAAAATTTCGGGTATTGATAAAAATCATGGATGATAATATATATATATATATATATATATATATATATATATATATATATATATATATATAAC